>DWJS01000652.1:0-10606 GCA_018248975.1 Codatractus imalena | reverse complement strand
CACAAAAAAATCGAAATTCGAATATACGTAACCCGCGAAAATCAAAATTCGCGATACATTTTGAACACACCTTGTATATATATGAAAAACAATTGTGAACGTTACATAAATAACTACAAAGACGGAAACGTAAACGTTTCAAAAGGGATTGTTAAATATTTTAATTTCAACCATATTTTTACTTCAAGTTAATAATTAGCACATAATTTATATAGCGTCAAGGCTGTCCCAACCACCTTTCACCACGAAGGCCAATAACTTAATCCACCCGACATATAATCTTTAAAAATAATATGTAGATTTTTAACGTACGAGGAAGAAAATCGAAAGGTCACTTGGACTGCTTCATAATATAAGTTAACGCTTACTTTCAGTTACCTAAGATGTTTCACCGTATGCGAGAATTCGAAAACTATGCAGCATTTCGCTTGTGATGTCAGCTTTGTGACAGACGGACAGATGGACAGTGAACCCTCAGTAATCTCAATTAGTACCCTTTGAGTACGGAACCCTAAATAGCGGCGCATGCCTCAGAGTTGTCAGTAAGGTTCCTAAGTATGTACTCAAATACCAGTGAAGTCTGACTACCAATGATACTTTGTCTTTTGTCTTTTGCGGTGCGAAAAATAATTACGTCGTATGCATTAAACGGATCACACGATTTCCGGTTTACATGAAAAATGTTCATAGTTTAATTTCACATGAAATGTCTCGATACATATTACCTAACGAGTAGAAATTTCGTAATTTTTTAAATGCACAAATGTTTACAATTATTTTAATGGCCATTCCCACGCTTTCATATGAGGTTTTGGGTTCGAAATCGAATTGTAAATTTTAATCCAATTTCATCTTGTTACTTTTTTAATCGTGAAATTACGTGACTAAATCGTGAATTTTAAGGAAGTGTATTTTTATATGTTTCTTTCTAAAGTAATTGTGTATGTACTTCATACATCTTATCACATCTTTTTAAACTATTTTTACGTCAATAAATCTATATTGTCAAATGATTCGGTCCGTGTCTAATTTATATAAGGCCCCTGGTCGATATCAATAATATCCCTCAATCCATCACGCCAATAAAAATATCAGGAAGAGAGAGTCGATATCTCGATGTGCCGGTTGGAGAAAACAATGGCCAACCGAGCTGGTTATACTGGTTCTGCTAACTGGAGTAAGTGCGTTTAAAAATACTGTGGCACGTGGCCCGAGTTGCATCGGGTGCGTCTATACTGATGTCGGGTAGCGAGCAAAAAATGCTTTTTTGTAGACCCATCTAAAAAAAAAAAAAGACGCCCCTACACGCTATTATCATACACGCTGTGATGAGGATTATTTAAGTTACTGGACTTCTTGGACTTCTGGAAATATCTAAGGTAACGGACAACACGCTTTAGCTACCTCTTTCCATTATTGTCTTAACTGGGGTTAAGTTTACTCCGTCGGCTCTAGACATCTGTAATCAACTTCAAATAGAAATTCTCCATGAATCCTGCAAAGGTTACGCCTGCTTTGCTGATTTGAAGTCTTCACTTGACGCATTATATTACGTGATAGTCGACCACTGTATTGTTACATAGTAGTATTTTGAGTTTATTTAGACGCACGTTTAAATCACCAAGTAGCATGAAGTGAGTAACATCAAAGAATCAGACACAGTGTACTTGTTAAGCAATGTTAAAACAAAGATCGTATGACGTTTTGTTTATCATGTTAGAAGTAGTTATGAATTATTTATAATGTATATAACGTTATATATATAATAAAGAGAATATAAAAATGATTGTTAATTAAAAAAACTAGTAATTTAAAAGTGTGTTTGCTATAAATGACTTCACATTGCACACTTACTGAAAGTTTGTCATTGGAACGATTCCTTTTAAGTTAGTATAGAATGGACAGCGATTATTAGTTATGGTTTATGGTTTAAGAATTTATTTCTCAAAAGAATAACAAAACATTCACTTCGAGAGAAATAACAATTTAAACAAATAATATTACTACACGACGAGGGTACATACAAAATTTGTAACAAACAGATTGTCTTAGATGTAAATGATGAAGGTAAGTGCAAAAGTTCACAAGGAATAAGGATTATTAGTTATTATTTTATTAACCATTTTCAAAAAAGGTGATAATGATTATTTATTCATCCGCATGGATTTTTTAAGTTCACTGATATAAACGTTCATTGTGAATTGATTTAGATGTTTCGTATAGTATGCTTCAAAAGTGGTTCCTTAAAATATAAAAATTGTTTTAGTACTTTCTTAATACAGATGGTTGTTAAAATATTGAATATAAATTGGTTTATTTAATTGTAGGTTGCTATTGAAGTTGGCTGTTATTTACGTCTTTAGCGCAGTCATTATTTATATAGTTTAATTCGGTTTTCAGTTTGTCCATTTCACCTTGTAATCGCAGTTCAAGTCACCCACTGAACAGCGATACGATCGCGCGACAGACCGGCAACGGAAATGTAACTTGCATTGTTCGATAGAAATCTTAGGACCTTGACCACTGCCTGACTTTCCTTTGTTGGTTTTATTGGAATTGTTCACAGTTTTGAATGGTGTTGTTTTAAATGATCGACGGGCGCAAGCCGTAGTAATGTTATCTACAGCGCCTAAGGTTCACAAAGTACGAAGTAGGACCAAAATGTTCTATAATTACGCTAAACAAGTTAAAAACAAATTAAGCGGTAAGCGGTTACTGTAGTTTGCAAAACAGTTTTCAGTCCAAAACGACCGTAGTAAGGCACCTTAGGCAGCCTTGGATTGTCATAAACCTATCAATATCTCAGCCACTACACATTTCCTATTCGAGTTTGAGAAGTTCCTTGTGTATCTTCGAAGTCTAAGGTCCAATGCCAATGAAATTAAAATGGGATTTCTTTGGAAATATCCTTCCAAGAAGCGAATAATTTTTCGAATGGTTTCATAAATTACGTCGTTATGATTCAACAAACATAAAATCAATGAGAAATGAGTGTGTCCTTTTATTTGAAGTTCCAATTATTTTTAATTTTAATTTTTCTTTATTCAATGTATTAGGTATAAAAAGATGGTGTGTATTGATCCCGGACCTATTTTAAATGAATGGTGTAGGGTAAAATCTACATTACCCGATCCCTCCACACCCATCATGATGATCTTGAGAAAATTTCCTCAAAACAAACAATGTAAGAACATAGTACTAGAACAACATAACAAAAAAAATCAAACAAATGCTGCAGACACCAGAACATTCTAAAATATTAGAGGGGAATTCTAACATCTTTGAAAACTGCTTAATAACATTGTAGTAATATTAAAAATCGCTTTCTTGTCCGCTGTCGCTTCTCGCTGATACACGGGACGTCGCCTGTGGCCTTCCTTTCAATCAAACTTTATATGCATTGGTGACGCGACCTATCCACTACGGCTAATTGCACCCTATTGTCAGAGCAATAAATGTCACTTTCTTTTCACCACGTCAGCCAAAACTAGTTCCATCGAGGTCAAGTGCGACAATTGTATTTCCTGGTCGCTATTATCAGTATCTGTCTCGTGTCGATTGTCTTGGAATATACAAAAAATTAGAAGACGCTGGAACTCAATTTGACACACACACCTCATACCAGATAATACGTGACAATAATCGCTCACCCCTTCCTTTATTGCAAGCATATAAAATGATAATAATATTAAGGCATAAAAAAGGCTTTGTACTATTATTTACAGTGGATTATCTACAATGGATTTAACTAAAAATAATAAAACGCCTGAATCGGTATCCAAAAGTAGCGATAGTTCATATGACGATTCTGTTTATTTTTATATTCTGTCTAGTATAGAGTACCGTACTATTACAATATGAATCTAGTGAAGGATTTATGCTGATTAAAACGTCGGTAGATAAATACTATACTCAGAAACGACTAGAAAGCGATTGTCATTGAGATGCCTTCTTAACTTATTGTGCTATTAAGCTATTGATTGAACTGGTACACGTTTTAAGATTATTAATAGTAAATATAAATAATATTTGGCTACTGCTTTCATATTTTATATATTGACCTCGTCGAAAACAAGATCTATTGGAAACCTCGCCTAAAATTTTAAATCAGTATAAGAGAGAGACGAGACGCTTTCTACACTATCTATCATATCTCTCACTGTGTCGTGGGTGCCATGTACACACCAAGACAATACACAAACACCCAGACCCAGAACAGAAATCTAAATTCATTACTTAAATTTCTGACTGGCCGGGTATCGAACCCGGAACCCTCTGCGTGTCAGACCGGTGTGGTAACCGCACCGCCACGCGGGTGGTCAAGTGTTTTACCTTTTACTAGAACACATCAGAGTTTAACATTGAAACAGAAACACGTGTGGCGGTGATGCCGCAGTGCTCTAACCACGAAGGATTCAACCCTCTTTTCTTTGAATAAGTCTATATATTTTCGAACAACGTTAGTAATGTTAGAAAATAATTAGTCAAATTGTAACATGACTAACGCTAGCCCCGTGACGTTCCAGGCGAGGGTCGCACTGGCCGTTTCCTGCGCGGGTTGCGGCGCATGTTCAAGCGCCGAGCGCGTACAGACAGCTCGCCCGATCCCAAAAGCAGCTCCACCAGCGAACTACTGGACACAGAACGACATTCGAGAAGAAAGTTAGTATATGTTTGCTACTTTTAAATAATAAATAATGCGTATTTTTTACTGACTTCGCAAAACCTACCTAGACCTGGATTGTCATTCATGCAATATCTCAATCAATATACATTTCCTATTCGAGTTAGAGGACTTCCCTGCAGGACTTCGAAAGCGTAGGTCCTATGCCAATTAAATTAAAACGACTCCCTTGAAATTATCCCCTTTCACACAATAATATAATTTTTCAATTCTTTTGTTAAAAGACGGAGTTTTATGAAATGAAATGAAATGAAATAGTTGATTTTGTATAGGCCCACGAGGGCACTTACAAATTGTCTGATTACAATTTTTTTCTCTTCTTACACTACCACCGGATCGGAACACGACCTCAACTGAGAAGATCCGGCAAGAAACTCAGCGGGTTATTTTTTTTGTGTTGTCATTTTTTTTAAGTCATTCTGTTTTAAACAATAATACATAAAGTATGTAAGCTCCAGTATCTTGCCTTATTGCCTTATTGATAAAACTACATTGCCTCGCCCATGTAACTATAGCGTATTACTTTCTCGGAATTACTTTCAATGTTGGTCGTGTGATAAGGGAGACACTTATACGATTACTTCGAACTTAGTCCTTAAGGGTAACAACGCATCTGGGGTCGATGGAAGGCAGGACTATCCTGTCTGGGATTGATTAAAAGTGTCCATTGCTAGTTATACAAGATAAAGTGTGAAATAAGATGAGCAGCATCATATCGTATACGTCATATAATTCCTGGTAGCAGTCGCCGCAATTGTAAATTATATCGTCTCGGACGTATCGACGCGGAATTTATGAACCGTTAAAAATACGATCTACGACATAAAAATGTAAACGACGACATTCGCGCCGCTTCATTCATACTGAGTTATCCTTAGTATAAGGTTATCTCGAATTAAACACTTCAATCCAGCTATTTATTTTTATTCTATCTTACTTTTAATCAATACCAAGTGCCTTAAAAATATCCGTCTCCATTTAAGTGCTTTTCCCGCCATAATTACCTTTTTCTATTTTTATAAATGCAAATACGTTCAGTATGGTAGGTATACAGCCAGTATTATATTATATAATTGTTTTATGTATGAATATATATTAAAAATAATAAAATTACACTAGGATGCATAGGACTAGCGCGACCCTAAGAAAATGACGTCTGATGAGTAGTTATGTTATGAGCTTTAGAAGCTACCCTGACGTATGAAACCATTTTTAAATAGAGCAACTGTGACTCGAATAAATTAGAAAGACTGCCATAGAAAAATCACTTGCAAACTGTACTAAGCAAGAAACTCATTAGTATTCTAGTCAGGTAATCTTTTATAAGGAAAACCTGAGTCCAACAAATACAAGGTTAGTGCATGTACGTAATAACGTAAAGAAAATTGCTATTTAGTATAAATATAATTAGATTATGTACTTAAATAAACATAAAATGTGTTTATTGCGCCTTTTTGTGATTGTTCAATCTTAAATTTTCAATGATTAAACTCGAATGAACTTCGAGACATATAAACTAGGAAAATCAGTCAAGTGCAAATCGGACTCGCACACGAAGTGTTCCGTACCTCCGTCAATAAGATCGAGCGAAAGACTCCGAAAAGTGACACGTTTGTAACGGCAAGCACAGTATGTGCAAATACCGTCTTATATCGCAACAAAATATTACTTCATGTGGGTCGCCGCAGCTATAGCAACATAGATGTCGTGGATTAATATATATTTATATTTTTAGAGCTTTTAGTTTATTTCTGATATTTTTATTATTTGCTGCCATAGTAAACACTCTTGAAAATTTCAAGTGTAAACCTATTATGAGTCATAAGCTAAAGCCCTGTGATAGGTGGATCGATGGACACTAGAACCTTAGTAATAGGATCCCATTACCACTCTGGGTATGGAACCCTGAAATAGAAACTATATAGAACTGATTGCCAATCATAGGAGAGTCAAAAAATTTAGGCAACAAAAATAGGCAGGGGATATAATTATTATGGCATGCAAGAATTTTAAGCCTATAGACCCTATATAGTTGGCCGTGTTGAAGGATCCATTCTTAGCTTACCTCTCCTACCCGTAAACCTACCTACCAAATTTCAGCTTCATAACGCAAGTATTTTTTGAGATTTCACATTTAGTCAGTGAGTGGGTGATATGCGTTTTTGTGTTTATATCTATATATTTAAAATGATAGAGATCTGTCATTGCCCATGCATCACTCTAAAAATCTATACACATAAATAAAATTAAAGTGTAAAATTAAAGTGTAAATTTGTAATTCCAAATTAACAAGTTTTCACTTATTGCATATGATATACAATATGTATATACGGTTTCATAAAAACAAAACTATTTTTGTCTGTCTGCCTGTTTATTCCTGTTAATCTCTGAAACGGCTGGAATGATTTTAACCGGACTTTCACTCGTGGATAGCTGATGTTATAAGTAGTAACTGAGGCTACTTATATAAAAAGAAATGTTACTAAATTCCTATACAATAAACCTACCTAATAAACTAAGATATTGATGAAGTAATGAAGTCGAAGTTCAAAAGAGAATTGTGTAAAGACTACTCTACTTTGAATAAAATATTTTCATTTATATAGAACTAAGCTACACATCCAACTAAGGGTAAGAATCACTTGGTATGTAAATGACCCTGAGAATGTGGTTGAATAATAAGTGAGGTTTGGTAAAGTAATACTTGTGTGCCCTTCACCTTTATAACAACATTTCAATGTTTATAGAGCCTTCAGAATTTTAGCATGGCGTATGAATTATAGGATTACATAGTCGTATTAGGGTGTGTTGCCACTAGGAAATTTGAAACCCTCGGAAGTTGAGCATACGGTTCTAATTACATTATTATTGATAACTTTTGCATCAATCAATTTATTTCTCTAATTGTGTGGGTTACATAGGATATTTAATATGTAATAATATGTCAACTTATACTCCAAAAATAAGAGCGGTGATAAGAGAGTGATAAAAGTCAACATCTCAAATAGGAGGTCCCAGGTTCAAATGCCAGACAAGCACCTCTTTTTTCAAAATTACAGCTATGTTACAAATATTTTTTAACTCCTTAATAGTGAATAAAAACATTGTGCGTACACATGCTTAAGCATTCTAAAAGATAAGTTCTCAAAGGTGTGTGAAGTCTACTAATCTTGGCCAGGATGGTTGACTATAGCATAAATCTTCTCACTCTGAGAGGAGACCTGTGCCCAACAGTGGGACAAACAAATAGTTAATATAATACTCTAATTAATTATTTCAATACTCTGATTAATTTTAATACTCAAATTAATAAAATCAACTTTGGTCAACAAATGTTGAACCAATGCTTTAATTTATGGGTGTTAAAGTAACTAGCAATAAAATCTTTATATTACTAATGTTAATTGACTACATTTTATAATAGTGGTAGCTAAAAATCTCCATCAATTTGATTTTAATGTCATTAATATTTTAAAATATAGGAGTTAAATATAATAGGTATTATGGTACATGTCATTCTTGGAATTAAAATTGTAAAATTATTTTATTACTTTCTTTAGTATGAAATTAGTATTGATGCAAATTGGTATTATAATTACCATTATCAATCTGAGGAAAATGTTTTTATTATCCTCTTATTAGTCATTCAGTTTATTTTTCACTTGTTTCAAATTATCAAACCATTGTGTTCAGGAAAACTCCGAAAAATATATTAATATAACTTACAGCGAAAATGGTATTCTGCAATCCAAAGGGTATTGGAGTGAGTCTCGCGAAGAAGACTATTTTGAAGGCCTGCGGGCCCGAGATCACTTTGAGCAGCGCCCGAGCGGTGTCGGTCTTCAACAACTTGTCCAGTGGCAGGTAGCCCTTCAACAGTTTCAACGTAAAATGCGCCACAGCAACCCCAAAGTTCGCGCTCACCACCACAGTGCCTAATCCCTTCAAGATCCCGAACAAGTAGCCACTTGTTATTATCAACACTAAGTACCCAATCGTCACCGGGAAACTCACTATCAAAAACAGTCCCATAAACAATAAAAACATTATCCTCGGGTCCTGAGCATCCACCCAGTATAACACCGTCTTAAGATACTCTTTACACAAATATATCACTAACACGAAGCACGTGAGCAACAATATTGAAATAACAACGTTGAACAAGTAACTGTATGTGGACCTATTATTAATCTTAGCCCACAAAGTTTTTTTTCTGGAAACCGCCGACGGATCGCCCGGCCCGCTCTCCACGTCCTCTATCTCCATCGCGGTTTCGTTTAATAAAATCCAACGCGACCTATTTGACAGTGCACGACGGGTTCAAATTGACTATCATTCGCCATGGCCTACTTTCAGCGACTGTTTATTTCAGCTCGGGATAAAAATTCAAGATTGACCGTGAGGCTCGCTTGACGTTCGCCAACCAACCAATGAGATTTCAGCAAAAATATGACAGATAATTCACTCGAGCGATTGTAGATAATGACCTGACATAAAACCTCTAGCGCGAGTATCCGCACAAATGTCGTTGTCAAAATTTGTCGATGCAGTATGTTTGTGACAGATTTTGTCATTTGTCAAGTAACTCGCGAAGCCTTGGTCGTTTCCTGTATTTCTTTTATAAATTCAGTCGTTTTCTGGTGAAAAAGTAAATATTACATATATATTCCCATGCACCGTTACTTTTGACATATTTATGTCGTTATTGCATAAGTTTCTTATAGGTTACAGCGTTTTCTGATAGTTAACTGGTAAATTATAACCATACACCATGCCGCCGAAGAAAGCTGGCAATGCTGCCAGCAAAAAGACAGAGCAGAAGAAGAAAGAGAAAGTTATCGAGGTAACTAAACTGTTGTTTGTTTTAAAAAAAAAAATAAAAAAAACGCTCCACAAGTGGTTTAGTTTGATAATATATTTCTTGTTCTAAAACATTGCCTCCTAAAGTGGTCTATACCGAAGTTGACGATGATCTGCGAAACAAGATTTGGAGGTCAAAGAGTTGTAAAAAGGGTCCACAGTCTCACAAAGTAAGTCTCACTGCAGCGGAAGATAAGAAAAAAAAAATGTTTTTTGTATGCTGATACAAAAATTTGCATGTTCTGGAAAAGTTCGTTATGCAGATATTAAACTCTTATTGCTGATATAAAAACCATATCCTGATACCGATTCATTATTTATTGTTGTCAATCTCTTGGTCTCTCTCTCTCTCTTGGGCTGATATTAGATAAAGCGTGTTGAAAATTTGAAAAACAAAAAATAAATTATGTACCTAAAATATTAAAAATATTTGATTGAAAATTTGTCTGGAGGCTTGGAAGATGAATAGGTACATGTGGTTAAATTTATTGTGGTATTATAGTATCCACCCTGTATTTATTTATAACTATACATTCTACAGAAATTATCCTGTATGCTTGTATAGTGGATATAACATGTTTCTCAACCTGGGATTCTATAATTGGGACTCTGTGGTCAGAAATAAAATTAAAACTTAGTCTTGCAAAAATAGTCAGTACAAATTTCCTGGGTATTTAGCCTTATGTTATAATAATATCAGACATAGGTTTAGCTATACAAGCCATTTAAGAGACATATCATTGTCGCCAATGACCTCAACAGTGGAGCGGTCATATCGGTCTGACACATAAGGGGTACCGGGTTCAATCTCCACCCAGAGGTCTAAGATCTAATCCAATCTAAGTATTAAATTTAGATTTCTGTCCTGAGTTTTGATGTTTGTGCAATGTTTTTGTGTGTGTCTGTGGAGCCCTCAGCAGAATCGTAGTGTGATGTGATTCTAGAAAATTATGTTTTCTGGAATCATAGTTTGTAGAAAACATCATATCCTCGTGCCGCCCATGCGCCTTTTGATAAACCAAAATAATCATGGCGACTCCAGCCCAGATTTTTTTCAAATAA
>DWJS01000651.1:0-10608 GCA_018248975.1 Codatractus imalena | reverse complement strand
GAAACTGCATCCTCTTTTGGTACTGAAATTCGATTTAAAACAAATATTTCTATAATATAAATTAGTGTAAACGAAACAAATTGATTTATCGCGCCGGAAATACAGGCTTCTAATTTGTGTAGGCTTGTAACGGAATGAATAGAGTGCAATACTAATTGTTTGAATAACTCGAAAGGTAGTTAAGTGCACTCATAGGCTTTCTCATACTTGTCACATTGTTTAGAAATGTAGGATTGGTAATTGAATTAAGCACCTTAAGATCACTTTGTAATAGATGTTTGCATTTTAGAGATGAAATGATTCTATAATTTTTAAGGTTCCTAGTACGGCTCCGCTGTCTGTTGGTCTGTTGTACATCTGACCGTCTGTCCGTCTGTCCATCTGTCCATAGGGTTATATCTTATGGACTGTAATAGGCAGACACTTGAATTAACTATAATATTAACTATAGCCGCTTAAATAACAAATAACGAAAGGAAAATAGAAAATATATTAAAAAAAAACATTAATTAAAAAATAACATGTTACATTTTTTCGAATTGTGTAGTTGCGGGTGGCCATAGTGGCCTTGACAGTGACCAATCACAAATCCACACTTGGCTAGTGTGGGGAACTATGGCTTGAGCCCTTCATACTTGGTAAACTTGAAAAGAGATCCTTGCCCAGCAGTGGGATGGAAGTAGATTGATGATGATTTAAAATGTAGGGGAATCGCTAATTTGTGTATTTACTTATAAATATGTTTGAAAATGTTAATACAAGGTGTATTCCAATAAACGACCGTCTAAAATAAAAGTCGCCGAATGCAAAATAGTCCTTGAAATCGTAATGGTTGCATTATGGCTTACTGTAGACGTATAACACTTCATTTCCGTAAAATACGACATAATATCTACCTACCATTGGGTTCTATCTCAATAAACACATTATAAAGACCACCCAAACATTTTTATTTTATCGCTCAAACTACTGCTCTCACAAATACGTGTCGTTTATTTGAAGAAATAAACTAACAATTTCATTACAAAACAAAGGTATGGATTTCCTATGAACGAAAGCGCGTGGGTCGCTATCCTACATCAACTTATGTTCTCATAGTACAAGTTAAAATTAACTTAGCCTTTATGGTCATAAAATACATTTTCGATTTATATAAAGATACAGAAGACAATCACGCGAATATCATCTTTAGCCGAGAGACAAGTAATACGACACTCGCATGAATGAGGTGGCTAAGGGAAATTATTAACAGTATAATGTAGGAACAGGTGGCAACTCTTAGTGGGTTTTGCTTAGTGTAATTGCTCACTACTGCTACAGTGTCACGATAGCAGAAGCGACATCCATGAATTATGGAACTTCGGAGCCAACTCGTGATTTTCCTCGTATGATTCTCAGCTAAAAATAGACGTAACGATCTTCTAATGCCTACTCTGAGCCTAATACATAGGGTTTATATTACAAAAACACTGCAAATATAACTTTAGAATCGTAGGACATGAATGAAGCTCCACGTGGGATGTTCTATTGTGTAGTATCTTTATAACTTATACGTAAAATATTATGAGTTAACTTTCCTTTCGCTCTTCGCAAATCGTATTACAGCTTTGCGTGGAGAGATCTACACGCTTGTCTGCACCTTCGCTGTGCAATTTTACGTTGACAAATATATGTAATTGTGACATATCTTAATATATAAAATTATTTTGTATGTGTGTTTGTCACGTAACTCCTCCTAAACGGCTGGACTGATTTGGTTGAAACTTCGTATGTATATTTCAATGGGTTCCTGGATGGTGGCGCTGCTATCGATATGTCACCAAATTTGATTAGCTGTATACAGTTTAAGCTTTGTGAATTTATTTAGAATGAATTCATTATGAATTGATATATAGAAATAAGAATAAATCTACAGGCCGATACTTACTTAGACGCATGAAAATTGAAATTGAATTGCAGCTAAGTACATAATATAAGAAAATAATGACGAGCTTTAGGTTGTACACCCCCGGGCGCGACAGGGGCGGGTCGCTAGTTTATTAATAATTATTTAGCTAGTTATAAAAGTGACTAAAATTAAGATGTAATTAAAAATATATAAGAATAAATTGAATCAATGTTGTTCTTAAATAATTTGATTTCTATTGTGTATTTATACAAAGGCACTCTAAAACAATTGAAGGTGAAATCCTTTTTATTTCAACTCCGGTGGCAGAGTACCACGCAATTTTTCTCTTATAACAACAAATATCAATCACTGTTATGTTTTGAAAGGTGGTAAGGGATAGATGAAGTGCGCATAGCCCTTTGTGCATCGTAATTGGGTGACCGCTAGTGGCAAAATTTCATGTCAGCTTCCGTGGTTCAGAGGGCAAATTAAGAGGTTGGTCCCAGTTGTTATGTCAGGATAGCACTTATCCAACCTTGTCGGAGGCCTTATAGACGGTTTGAAAACATTTGATACGAATTCACCACCTATCAATCCGCACTTGTGGCAACTTGTTGGAATTTGCTCCAGGCATTCTCCTGCTGTGGGGAGAGACTCGTAGCCAGCAGTGGCAAATAAAAATTATTGCTAGCAAGGTAAAGATACTTACACGATCTATGCCAATTGAGACCTTCTTATTACTTCAGTTGTATTTGTGGTTATAGATGTCTATTGGTGGTAGTGACCACTATCAGAAGTGCGGTAGGACTGTTTGCTCCTTAAATTTAGTAAAAAATATTATCATTTGTTAACAACGTACAGATTTATTGCCAAATTCAAATAGGACAGCAGCCCGACAACAATTTTCCATTATAATGTGTTGTCTCATATATCAGTGTATTTTAAAATCTGAATACAATTATTAAATTCCACCTTGTAACAACAGCTTCCGCAGAATTTATGTGGTAGTGATGCCTTAGTATACGAACCACAAAGGATTCCGTCACCTGGAGTATGTTTGTTGGAACATTTTAAGGTTGTAGTTAGTTAGTTTTAGTACCGAGTCATGACTCTTGACCGCTTAAACACCATCAAGAAAATAAATAGAGTCACAAAGTAACATTTTACCGAGTAACAATTTATTGGTGCATAAAATTGAGACTGTATATCTATGGACTTTATTGACACGTAAAATTAACATTACAGGGACCTTATGTGTGACTAATTTCCTACTTTGATCTCAAAAGGTCGATATATTTTGTTTGTTGTGCTACAATAGAAAAACAACTGTGAGATTTCAAAATAACTGCTATGTGGTAAGTTCAATATGCTGATCTTTGCGTCATCACTATAATCCGTATTGTAGTGATAACGCACGCAATGAAAAAAAAAAACTATATAAAAGTAGAACAAAAATATGTAAATACAAGTGTTTCTTTCTATAAATTATATAAGGTCTGTTTTAACAATAATTTTATATATCTGGAAAGTCAAATGAACTCCAATAAGAATAATTTTATATAGATAAAGCCCGCAGGGGTCATAGGAGACACGGATATTGGATTAGTCTTGTACGGAAACCAATTGTACTAATTAACTTATATTTTGTACATAATCTTTTTTAACCGACTTCGAACTAAGGGGGTGTATTTTTTTAATGTGCTATTTCAAAACTTGTTTTAGGAGAACCGATTTTTATGATCTTTAATTCAAAGCTGGAGCTGGCCATTTAAATTTGATAAGGATCTCACAAGTAGTTTGTGGGTTATTCTTAAAAATGCGTATTTCATTAACTTTGACTATATTACTTGTTACTTCATAAGCCAGTCATTTATAAAGCAATTTGGAGATATTTTTTGTTGAACCGCGGAACCGCTATAGGGGCCATTTTAATTTCATTGACATTGAGCCTTGGGTTTCGAAGGTGCAGTGGGGCACTCATCAAATTCGAATAAGTAATGTATGATCCAGTAAGCAATGATAGCCTAGTGGTTAAAAATTCGGCCTCTCAATCGGGAGGTCCTGGGTTCAAACCTCAGGCACGCATCTCTGATTTTCCGAAATGATGTGCGTATTAGAAATTAATTATCACTTGCTTAGCGGCGAAGGAAAACATCGTGAGAAACCTACACGCCTAAGAGTTTTTAGAAAAAGTTCTCAAAGGTGTGTGAAGTCTACCAATCCGCACTTGGCCAGCTTGGTGGACTATGGCGTAAAATCCTTCTCACTCTTAGAGGAGACCTGCGTCAAGCAGTGGGACAAAAGTGGTCGATGATGAATGTATGGTGAGTGAAATATTGCTGCATTTATGATAAACCAAGACTAGGTACCTATATAGGTAGGTGTTGCTATTGAAGTCGGTTGATTTTTACGTGTTTAACAGTATTTATATGAAATAGAAGGTACAAATGAGCAATACCGCCATTTAGTCGCTACTACTGCATATGAACATGAGTCATCGAGTCTAGATACTATTGGAGTCCTATCTAAGCTTGGCCACAGATTCATTGCTACGTCTAAGTACTAACTTGGTATGTCTCGTATAAGGTGGTCGGGTCGGTATCACCGGGGACGTACCACATCCACCCTCATAATCCTCCGTGAAGCAATTTTTGTGTTTCGGTTTGGCCTCTCCGTGGTTGCCGGCTTTACTTATTACGAGACGAACATATTAGTCCTCAGGCGAACATCTCAGTCCTTAGCAGCGCATCTGTGATCAAACTTAGGTATGATTTAATAGGGATGATTACCTAGGGATGATTACTAATGTCCATAGGCAGCATTGACTGCATGCTCGTTTGCTAACTCTATACGATAAAAAAGGTAATCTCCTTTACCAAGCCCCTCCAACTAGAATACAGTTGTTACTAGGTAGAAATAGATGATGGTACCTCTGGAGTTGAACCACGAAGGTATCTTTAAACGAATTTGACTGATAAGTGGCAGAATATGGCAAGATATGCCTTGCAGTATATTGGTTATTATTCTAGTCGTGTAGCTTTCTGAACAAACTATGTGTAGGCAGCGGATACGACCTACAAGTTCCGTACGCCGGCCTTTCCGGTTGTTGTTTCTGAACAAGAAAATCTATCCTTCAAACTAATGTATTTCCAATTATCTAAGAGAAAAATCTTCTTGCTATAAAATAAAACGAAATAGTTTCATACCTTACGGGGCTGTTCAGTTTTTTCAGATCAGGCTAATGTGTAGGTGTTATAGGTCACTGAGCTATTATGTTTATCTTAGGTCAATCTGTAGCATTTAGTTTATCTTATAATGAAATCTGAGTGGGATTATTTTAGAAATAGCAAAGATATTTCTTTGTTATATTATCATTTTTATTCTTATATTATTAGAACACCTGATGGTAATTAACCACTGCTGGGCAACGTAATCAACCTCAGATAGAATTGGAGTCTTCATTAGGTCGATTATATGCATACCTATACTAAGTTGGAATGCTTTATACAAATGTCTCTCCAATACCACACCCTTCAAACTAGAACCGTCTAGCAGTAACCGATAACCGGACTCTTTTTGGTCTAAATTCAATTGGGGCCCCAATGTTTTTATAGTGGATTGATAAAACTCTACGAGTCAGTGCCAAATAGAAATCGATTGCCTGTGTATATTACACAGATAATGTTTTGTTCATCATACAAATATGGTCATTCAAGTGTAGATCATAAAATTATACAATTAAACTGTAATTAGCAATAGAAAGTTAATAAGGTAATATTTGTTCTCAGTCGGATAGTTGAAAGTTAGAAACGTAACTTTCTACCAATAATATTAACATACAAATAAAAGGAAAATTAATGTACATTCAATATGTCTGTAATAATCGAGAAGTAATAATCAAGTACACGTAATTAAAAACCAAGTTTTGTTCAAATGCCGTGAGAGGGTGCAATTTATCATTTTAAGTATCGTATGGCGAGACAGATACTTTTCTTGTGAATGTTGTTCATGGTTTAAAGGGAAGTGTTTGATTTATATAAACAGGGATGTGCCTACTCGTAAATGATTAAAAGAGACTTCCTCTGTTGAATAAGATATATATAATATCATAACGCATAAATAAAATCGCGTAATTGCCGTTCGCACTATTGAATATATTATTGATATTGTGAATATGATAGTGTGACGAGCATGTAGCTCACTTAATTTTAAAAGAGCGACTCCAATAATAAAAAGTCCTATCACAGGTGCATTATGCGCGTGTTATATCAATAACACACAATTTTATAAAAACATACGTGTTCGTAGCATATACAAGTACACTACACCCATCCCAGTGTCAGCGTAGTTTAAGATCAAATGTGAAATTTTCTCATAGTGTCCTAAAACAAAGGGCTTAAATCTATGCACATATCTCGGTACCCGTCGCCGCTATCTTCGCACGTGGATCGTAAGCTGACGGCGCGATGCATCTCCGACTCCTCTCGCATTGCATTGCTACCTTGTTATTCCCTCAAATATTTATTCACATACGACTTTGCCATCGCGGCTTTGTCTTCGCTTACCCGTTTTCATGTTATTCCCTATTTTATTCGCAGGTATTTCCGGACATTTTTTCTAAAAAGTAGATCATATATTGCTAGTAGGATTTACCTTCTTAGAGTGAATGTCGAAATTATTTCAGTCTTTATGGTTAAGTTTAAGTAACTCAGCAGAAAAATCTAGAGTTTTTATGTTTCGCTGCCGTCTAGATAATAATTATAACAATAAAAATAAAAATAGTTTTAAAATTACAGACAGAAACTTGATCTTTATTTATTTTTGTAGATACCAAAACGACGCGAGGACACATATCCGACATTTTTATAGCAGGAAGAACACACATTTGTAATTTATCTGAGGTACAGAAAAACTAAAATGACAACGTTATTGTACTCGCGAGCACATAAACAGCATTCGATTACTCACCGGTGTGCTACAATATAATGTTTTTTATTGCATCCGATGCATTAAAACCGATGCAGAACCGAAGGACCACCTCTAGCATTCGCAACAAAGAGCACAAAGGCAGAACTCGTAGCGAATAAAATAATAAAACATCATAAAGAAATAAAATTTTACAGCCAGTAACAAAATCTACCGAGACACTGGCGATGTGTGCGCTAAATGTAACATTATCGGAGGTAAAATTTATATGCGCTAGTTTTGATGTAGTAAAAGTGTCTAAGGTATTTGCTCGTACGTTTATGTCGCTGTATGGGCATCAATTTTGTCGCGAAATTAAACGCTTGAAATTATAGCCTGAGCATCTTGAGGTATTATTATTTCAATTTTATACACTCATACTAAATGAATGTTTTAAAACGTATTCGAAAAATGAGACGAGAATAGGTATAAATTTGTATGTGGGGAAACTGTTTCTGCAGTTCTATCACTTGAGGTCAGGTTATCTCACTCTTATAGATATGTTAAACCCCAGTGTTTTATTTTTAAGGGTGTGATCAGTTGGAGTCACGAAGCGATTCAACTTAGTCATATAATAATATAAGTCGAGTATAATAACACATCTATGATCGATTAAAGATTATATTTGGGGTTGATTGCAGATCTCTATGGATGATAGTGACTACTTACCATCAAGCGGAGAAAATGTTCTTTCGCTTCTTCATTTTTCTTAAGTCATTAATCTGAAAGGTATTCAAGCAAATATACTTAATCACAGTGTCCTAACATAATTTTCAGGGGCAGCAGCGTATCTGCGAAGACTTCAGATACTCGAAACGGTGGAGCTACCGCAATTGAGCTAGGAAGAGCCTCACCAACATTTTATATTACGAAAGAATTAACAATCATTATTATTCAATGAGAGAGAAAGATTCATATTGAAATTTGCATTATCTTTATTACAAGCGAACAGCTACTTTGGTATTCTAAGGAGGTGAGAAGATCTCGCGTTAGATACTAAACGTACTGGTGGGTAAGTTCTAGACTTTATGAATGGGAGGTCTGAATGAAACCAGTCTCTATATCACTTCGCTATAAGTCAGACGCGACGTATCAACGAGATTTACCGCCATAACTCACAGCTATTGCAAAATCAACGGATTAAACTCCGCTTTTGAGAAATAATCTAGCGTAAAGGTTCATGTAGATTATAGTAAGAATAGTCTTCGAATAGTTTTTTTTTACTTTTAGGATTTTGTGTCAATATGTCATAAAAATGTTCGATTGTAACGTCTGGCTTTAATTTAAAAAAGAAATTAATTCGATGATCTGATCAATATTCTGAGACCACCAACAGAACATAACGACTAATTTGGGACTTACAAATTCAATGTTGGTCCTCTTGTATGCTCAATATAATATATCTATTTACCACCCTTGTAGAATAATAGTTATTACACCATTGTAGAGAGGATTGTGTTCGATCCCCACGAGAAATCTAACAGTAGTTTATTATATTGATAATTAGAAATTAATTTTATGGATTCAAATGTTTGTGTACCTGTCTGAATATTCATGGCGTCCACAACATAAGGAATACTAATGTGGGGTCATGACTTATGAGCGTAGAAAGCGCTTCTTTTATTTATGAAAGTATTTATAATTTACATTAAACACTTAGATAATGACATTCTATTATCAAATCGATTCAAATAAAAATCAAAGATAATTATTAGTAAACGATGAAGATGTGTACATAATGTGAACAAGTCCTTACAGAACAAGATGATTCGAATGCAATTTTGAACAAAGTACATAAATGAGGTAATACTCAAATTGTTTTCGAAATGCATTTAACACTTCGTTAAGATTAATGACCATTTAGGATTATAGTTTATTATACAGCAGCTAGCTTATCGATATATTTTATGACTCATAACGATGTTATATTCTTATGTGTTGGTATTTTGTTTTAATGTTGATTACGAAGGGATTGAAGCGCCATCTCTTCATCTACTTTGTCTTATATTTAGATCGCTTGTATTGTAATGTGTGGCTATGAAATCATTAATATATGTTCATGGGCTGTCAATAGTATAAAACATTAGACGATATCTATTGTATTATTTCCTTTAATAAACGAAAATATGATGTAGATAAAATTTAAATTATTTTAAAATACCTACGAATTTCGGTATAGAATTTCTGATAAAAGTCATTAATGATATTAAGAAACTATGACCTATCTAAGAACCAAACCAAAAAATTTAACAAAACGACGACATTCAGCAGATAAACAGTTGAATGTCATTTCGATCTTTTAAAGATGGAATATTTATTGCATTTATTATTATTATTATTACACGATGTGGTAACATTAATAGATAGGCGCAAAAGGGCTAAAATACTGTAATTCCATGGACAGAAAAGGCACTTGGCTACTAAAATTGAAAATATGTTTATTGAGTTGTACGCGGTTTTATGAGGCGGGTTTTGTGCGAAATCCACTTTCCTCGGAGGCTGTATCAGACAGTTATACTTATTTATAACACCTAGGGATTGTACTCAGATCTTCGCACTAGTCGTACGGGAACGCAGAACTAACTTCCATTGTGCGCTTCGCATAAAGCAAAGAGAAATATTTTACATTTCCGCCGCGATAAAGATGGTGGACGACTTGATATTTTAATTTTATTGCAGTTGCTCTGATAGTGGTAATAATTAGAAATAAATAATAACTATTTAGTGGAATAATAATCTTCGCTTTCAGCTATAAGTTCCTATTATAACTTATTTAAATAATTGATGTAGCAAACGGGCATAAATATATATTATGTTAATGGTCACTGCCGGATATGGATATCAGTAAAGATCTTCTCTTTGTTGAGAGAAATGTTACTTGAAACCAACGTCTGATATGCTATAACTGAAGGCTAAATTGGAACGTTTTATATATGTAAATCTGTACACCTCGTATACCTTTGTTGTATACCTCGCCACACCCTTCAAACCAAAATATAAGTTCAAATTAGCACTATAGCGAAAAAAATGCGATGTTGCCATTCAAATTTCTATCGCCCTTGAATTTTTAGTCCTTTATTGTTTTAACTGACTTCTTTAATGTTACTATAACATACATGAACTTAAGATTTATACCACCCAAAATATTTCCAACCGATTTACCTTTTCACCTAAATTAAACGGACCGTGACCGATGTTTGGCAAACTCTTACAAGATCGCACCGAGATACGCTACCTTTGTGTCAGTAAATAAATTAAAACTAAACTCGCAAGGAACCAGACACTGCGGGCCTCTGTTATGACGTCATAATTAGGGGCCGCGCACTATGAAATTCGGGTGGAGTGAGTCAAGATGTAGCGTGAGAAAAATTATTCGCAATAAAAAAGTAAAAGCACTTTCTTTGTACAGAAGCACGCGAAATTGAAGTTCGATTATATCTGTGCCTTGTTTTGGGGGATATGATTCATTTTGAGAGGTCCGCAGTTTAAGATAGCACGCTAAGGATTCAATCATGATGTAACGGTTGATGGTGTAACGGGAATTTAAATATAACATAATAAAATATATATAACTATTTAGGTGCATCATTGAAATTGTAATTTATTTTATTAAAATTAATTCAAGTATAGTAAGTTACGAAAAGGATAAATGAATATTTAGTTTAAGTTAGGGACAACGCATTACTGTACCATGTTCGAACACCTCTTTAATTACTATGAAAAACCTCAAGCTTACAGGTTTCTTCAAGATATTT
>DWJS01000650.1:0-10608 GCA_018248975.1 Codatractus imalena | reverse complement strand
ATTATAATTTATAAAACTTTGTGTTGTGTATAGTTATATGGGTATAATTGTGAAAACGAATGACAAATGTCCAAAGTTTTAACAAGAGTCTGCGGTGATTGTTAGTTCTAACATGGTTTCCAATTTGTGTGGATTTTCCAGGTCGATTGGCCCGTTCACAGATTAACTACAAAGCGCCAAACTAAAATTACAGGCCATCGGAATCGGTATAACAACCGCAATCCTAATTCTGTTTTAATTTTATTGCTTTCGGCGAATGTCATTATTTTTATTCTAGTTATATAATCATTCATAGTTTCATATGTTTCAAAGTCCCCATAACTTGTAAGATTTGACCCTCTCTACAATCAAAAACGCTTTCTACAATTATAGCCTCATATAAGGAGTCTCTGTATCCTGGTTTCTATGGGCACACACAAAGACGATATACAACCACCCAGAGTTAGAACATAAATCTAAGTTCATCTCTTAGATTTCTAGCTGGCCGGGGATCGCATTCGCAACTCTCTGCGTGTCAAACCCCTTTCTGTGCCTTATTCAACATCATAACGAGAAAGGATTATTTAACTACTTCAATAAGAAAACACTAAAACTACTTCAATAAAAAAATATTAATATCGTAATATCATTTATTAGGACCATATTAAATTAATAATCAATTCATTTTATTAAGATTTAAAAGTAAAATTAAATAAAGATCAGTATACGTAAAAGCATTACGAATAAACTCGATAACTAACAACTAAAGTTCCGCGCACGTGTTGCAATTTCCGCTTAGTGAAGACTCATAGCGAAACTCGCAATAAGTCTCATTCATATCTGGAGGAGCTGATAAATTCCAATATTCTAGAGGTGTTACGCTATGCTTCAAGGCGGTGAATCTAATTTGTGGTCGCACACCTGAAATTGCACTAGGCAGGGCTAGGGTTGCCATATGATATAGGGGAAAATATTCTCCTTTCCCACAGCGTATTCACAAAGTTCTTATGCACATGTTTACTTTTCAAAAGTTAGCTTTCAAAGAAAATCTAAAATCTCGTAACTTTAATTTAAGTAAATAGATACGATACGTTGTTCTGTTTTCTGAATTCTTCTTTTTTGTTATTATTAATCTGGTTTCCTTTTTAGGGTTGTGTATCCAAATCGTGCCAATGGAATCCTATTACTAGAGGTCCGCTATCCGTCTATCACAGCGCTGTATCTTATGAACCGTAATAGATAGACTTAGTATTTTATATACTTTGACTGCTATAACAAATAATATAAAAGTAAAGAGTAAAATAAAAGAAGAAAAGAATCTGTAGAAAATCATTAGAACATAACAGTTACTCCACTCCACTCCATCTTTGTTTTCATTGTGATATCACCCACATGAAATGTGATATCGTAATATTTTGTTTCTATATATGGCGGCACTTGTATATGTTGCACTTGCCCTTAGAAACGTGTTTTTGTTTAACGTAATATGATAGATGTCAGCGACCGTGGTCCGAAACGCTTCAAGTGCGTGTCCGACTGAGGTGTGGCCGGTTTATTATTTTTTAATCTGGCAACCCTGGCGCTCACCCCAATCTGCTCTTATTGAACGCTACACCTGCTGCTATTGTGTCTGGTGGGACGGTCAAGTAAATAAAAGTTATAGTTGAAAAGTTTTATAAATATATACCAGTAAAAACAAGTACTGTTAAAAGATTTTGGCAATATTTTTTTAAAATACAGGATCGAAATAAACGTAATATTATTTTAAAATTAAATAGAAGATAAATAAGAGAATATAATTAATATGCATGACGACCCGCGTAGCGGTGCGGTCACCACACCGGTCTGAAACGCAGATTCAATTCTGTTCTGGGTCTGGGTGTTTGTGTATCGTCTTTGTGTGTGTACATGGTACCCACGACACAGGAAAACCTAGTGTGGAGCTATGAGTGTAGAAAGCGTCAAATTAAAATATGTCAACAAACGCATGTGTTTTTAGATAACTGTTTTCATTTTTTATATCTACCTAATTATGTAGAAAGAAAAGAAAGATAAAAGTAATAGAAGTAGTCAAGGAACTGGGTCTCGTATTTCTAATGAAGAACAAATCTAGGTTGATATTAAAGATAAATAGAATAAAAAGATACTTTTAATTATACAAAATTGTTCTTGCAATTCCTTACAAATACTCGCTTTAGTCATACAAAACAATTAACTCAAATGAAAAAGAATTTAGTTTTATAAAAGCGCGGTCCGCTAGTCAATTACTGCTTTGACTGCGGTGTAGATTGTGCACATTGTTGTAAATTATTTCTTTCTTTCTTTCTTTCTTCTTTCTATTTATGGATATACGGATGATGTTGTATATACGGATGTGAATAAAGGTCTATTAGGTTTGGGTACTTAAAGGATGCCAACGGAACCTTATTAATAAGGCTCCGCTGTCCGTATGTTCGTCTGTCACAGGACTGTGCCTTATGAAGCTTAATAGTTACACTTTTATACACACTTGTATAGACACTTTTTACAAAGGGGTATACCCTTTGTATTATGACAACTATAACAAATAATAATAATAATAATCATCATCTAAAGTAAACTGAAGCTTGAAAATAATAAACAGACATAAACAGATACTTATATGTATTCACGTCATCTGTCGTTATTGCAAAGTACCCACATAAAGTGTGATATCGTAATATTTTGGTAAGAAGCGGTATTTATATGTGGTACAATTGCTGCTACAAATATGTTATTGTTCCAAGGACTTTGCTCGGACTAAATCAGCATCGATCAATTACTTGCTTTACAAGATTGGCTGAAACCCTTCTTATGGCTTACTGCTAGTCACGGGACGCTTGCCCTAACTAAGGTAGGCCTGGAACGCTCTATTACGCGGCTACAATACGAATTAGTGGAGAAGACTACAGAAAAGTGACTTTTTCATACAATCCATTAGGCCTTTTACAACGTTACTATTTTTTTATAACCGTAACATAACGTAACGTAACATGCCCTCCAGAGTTTTGTACATGCACGTACATGCACGCACGAAAACGGCATGCAAGTACGAAACGGTCATCTATGTCACTTGACGGTCAACTTAAGTCCTCGACGTTGATTCTTTGCAAATTAGTTATGGTCTACAACATTTGTTGGAACGTGCGCTTTTCACTCGTTTAATACGTAATACGAACTAATGTACTTTACATAGCGCACTGAAATTACACACAAGTGGTTTTAATTTTATATCGAGTCTTTACAGTGGAATGAACGCTGCATTAATTGCGTTTACGCAGTCTTTGTTGTCTGATGCACGCTATAATGTCGGTACAATTTGTTCCGAAATAGGAATATGAATTTGTTGTAACACGAGTGAGTTGCTACGTGTCAAACAAATGATGTATATGTATGGATACATTGTGTTTGTTTTTTTATTATTTTTAGCGATATTTCAGTCAATTGCGCACTGTTTGATGAGTCTTGTATCTTTTTGCATGATTGAGTACGTTTCAAGGATGCTCTTATAAAAATCGGTTTGGTATATTTTTCATAAAAATTTTACCAAAAAACGTAGGTAGCGATTGAAGTTGCTCGTTAAGCTGTTCAGTGTGATAATTATATAATAGCACTTTAGCACTCCTGGGATTTAGTAACGACGGGTTGATGTTCCTAATTTACTATCTATAAGTATAAATAAATAAAAAATATTCCTATGATATTAAGTTACACGTAACGTAAAAATGAAAAAGAAATTGTTAGATAACTCTCAAGCAGCTGGTCTTAAATTTGCAATCCCTGGACCAAAAAAATAAAATCCAAAATTTTACACTCCCGGTTAGTTCTTGATTACTCCAGATATCTTTTATATTTTGTTTTATTATATCACAAAAAAAAAAACGAATTGTAATAATTCCGTCCAACCTAGTTCTCATGCTGCTAAATCACGTATTTCCGTACAAATGCCTAAGCTTAAATCCATTGTCTACAAACGAAACCACCTGCAAACTGGTAACTCGCAACGAATCAGTTTATGTTTCACTTAACAAGGGCGAACTAGTTTCACATGTCTGCGGTTTCTGTTTCATGTACACTTGAGTAGCGTAGTGAAATAGAAAGTATACATATTGTAGCATGTATTGTATATGAATACGAGTAGTCTCCAACTAATTGTGGGGTGAAGCCTCAAATCGTCTGAATTGCGCAGATAATTACGACCCGCCTAATGTGTCCCGATCGGGTGAATCAGAGCCTATATTAGATGTAATACATAGATGTAATATGCGACATAATTATTATGTTAATGTTATTACGACAATACGCATATATTATACAGTTTATATTAGTTTGCAGTCAGCGATCGATAGTATTGCTATCCTGATAACATCTTGGATGTACATATGTGTGTAATAAATTATCAACACAAAGAAAGATCAAAATTTTGCCATTACCATTACATTTGCAATTGAAATTTAAAGTTGAGTAAACATATTAATTTTAAATATGAAAACATTATTTAATGATTCGACGCGTCTGTCCGATTGATTGCTTTTTGAGATGGTAAATCAAAGGCAGATGTTACGTTTCAAATACATACATATTTTTAGACGATAAAAGACTTCAAATGTGATTGTATTTCATTAAGCTTTGCAAACTCATAAAAACTATTATAAGCTCCGTACGTATCGAATGCAATATTAATAATATGTACGATCCTGTTCAATACCAAATTAAAACCAGATAGGTATTGAAAACAAGTTCGCTCCGTAAATATAATTATATCGTAATTATTCACGCAAATTCCGCAATTTCAATACTATAATGAAGTAGCACAAAGCGGATTTATCGTGTTCAAAGGCATTCCGCTGTCAATATGTTGCGAGCAAAACTGTTGGGGCCGCTTGTAATTATGAGCCCGTGTTTGTGTCGGCCTTTATTGCTTCCTGCAGGTGACGTCAAATCACAGCCCGATCAAAGTGAGTGCTTTTAATAAAGCCACCCGTCGTTACCTATCTGTCCAAGCTACGCTGATCCGTCACCGTCTATACATCCTTCACAAATTTAACTTGTCCCGACACCCATCACAGTTCATTCTAAATTGGACATCAACCTTGATAGTCTGGTTGTAATATTGTTAATATTGCAATGCTAATTTGTCTGTGGAATTCATAATTACACGAGATAGGGGGAAACAAATATACGTTTGTGCATGTTTAATAAAACTATGCACTTGTTTTGAAATGGAGCTGATTATTTATTAGTATATTATTGTCATTGCGGATGATCTGTTTAGTTAAACAAGCGTGGTCAGTTCTTCCGTGGATGACTACTAGTGGCAATACCAAATTCCTTAAGCGTTTTCATGCATTCGGAGAGTACATTAAATAGATAATCCTGGATGTTTTAACACAATTTGTCATCAATTCATTACTGTCCCATTTTTGGACACGGGTCATCTCAGAAGGAAAAAAATGTCCTATATGTTCATAAGCCACTTCGTTGGCTGAGAGTGGGATGCTAGATGATATTTTTATTTTAATAGACAGTAGACGGTAAGAAATCCGAGCCCATCAGTGGGATAATAATGGACACCAAATTAAACCAATTTATCGCATCCTATCATAGTAGGTACGAATTTAAAATTCCCACACATCCAACACGAGTTAGAATCTCCCCTTCACGCAACTTGTTACATGTATTAATCCCGTTTAATAATTCTAGTTTGATTACAATTCGCATTAACTGGAATCCCTTTAAATTCCAATCTACTTATCTATGGGGAAACTAGCAGGTGAACGCTCCCACATTACGAGATCGAGTTTTGCGAATCGGGACCCCTTTATTTAAGGCGATAAAAAGTTGCGTTTGTATAAATCGACCTCTCTCCCGGTGAAATCGGACTAGAAAATTTCGTAGCGATAGTTGTGCGGTTACAGAACGAGGGTCGGATGCCGTCTGAATTATTAAAGTCGTACAAAGGCTGATGAATGGCCGATTTAATACAGTGGACGTTTTGCACTGGACGCAATCTGCGATGTATTGGTATTAGCATAAGAATTCTTGCGGCCCTCTTTCCCACGGTCCCGTCCAATTGTTTCGTGAAGTTACACTGGATTAATAATTCTGCGTGCTTTAAAATGCTCAACTTTACTGTAAGTAATAATAGTTAATTCAAATCTTTAGTGAAGATTTCGCTATTAATATTTCACGATTCTTATGAGACCGTTACTAGATTCGGAGCAAATAGGGATATTGTTATATCTGGTTATTACATTTCCATTATATTTGTTATATTGTTATTACATTTGCAATATTTTCAAAGATATAACATTAGCATAATATTCGTTTCTACTATTATTGTCATTTAATTATGACTTAATAATTTCCATATATGGATTGTATGCTCGATATACCATGTGAGTTCTTTCTCAGCTATAAATATAAATGAGTATCAGAATGCCACTGCATTCCGATGAGGCTCGGGGATTTGAATAAGGAATCAAAACATCAATAAAAATCGCTGACAGTTATGTCTTTATTTTTTTTGCTGTATAAATGTAGCAAACGAGCATGCAGTCCACCTGATGGTAAGTGGCCACTGCCACCCATGAACATTAGTAATCATACCTAACCATGCAACCACGCCTCTCCAAACCGAAACACAAAAATTGCTTCACGATCCTCCGTGAATATGAGGGTGGCGGTGGTGCCTCCCCGGTCGAACCTAACGAGTTCTACCACCTTCAATGTCTAGCTTAAACTTGAATAAATAGTTAGTCTTCGCTGCGCTTCTCGCATTATTAATGTATAAACTTCAAATTCATCCGTAAAATTGAATTTGTCCGTTTTTAATCTGTTACTTACGTACCTTCGGACGAAAATTTTGTAGACATACAATATATACAATATAAACTATATATTCCATACTAGGTCACATTTTATATGATGGTTTTATCGAATCCCTTTTTAGAATTGTTCGTGTGATTCACAGAATCATATCTTACTTTGATACAGCTCACATGCTGCTTGTTCTCGCTTATCAGTCTCAATACGTGACACCTACTTGTAACTTTTGTTTTGATAAGCACACACAGCACCTCCGTATCTATTGCAATGTTTCTAGATGTTTACCTAACATTGGCAAATTACACCAACTTGGCATCAACACATTGTATGAATCATGATTTAAGTCAATATTATATTTACAACTTAACTAAAATGCATAGAAAATACATTTTGAAATAAACAAAATTGATTTAAATGTGGAATATTGAATGTGAATTGATCTTTTAAAATATCTCGTACAATACATGCATAGAATATTATTCATACACTTAGGAAAACACGCAAGAGCGCATAGAAAGACGACGCTCCAAGAGCAGACTAATCCGATAGGTTAAATAAAGATAATCTATTAAATATATAAAATAAGATGTAGCTAAGAAATCTTAACACCAATTTAGAGATAATGACAATTACCGCTGAGGAATAAAAATGGAGTAGACAATATGACGTGCTCGTACTGCTGTTTTTTGCAAATTTTGAACGATGTGTCTTTCTTAAGCCGACAAGTCGTTTGATATATTGGTAGTATAAGCATGACAATGACAATGACATGTAAATTGATTTGCTTAGGTTAGGTTAGGGTTTGGTAGGTTAAATGTCATTAAAGGCCGGATTGCTTCTTATTTCATACAAAATAAGTAGCAATTTATTTCAGCGAGCAAGATTCTATAGCTAGACAAAAAAAGACTACCGGAAAAATGTTTGACAAACAAAATTGCAAAGAATATGCCAATTGATGTAAAAAATCAATTGAGTAGTAATCAATTGATATAACATACCCATCGAATGGAGACACAGTCTAACATGTTTCCACTATTTGTCCGTAATGCGGGCAATAATCGAAAAATTGCCGGAGTCCGTCGGAAATGCGCCATAAAGTTATTTGCGGAGAATGCCACGCTGTGCCCATAAAATATTATTTCGATACACACTGTTTAGGAACTTGTAATCAATGGTGATGAAAGTAAAGAAGTCGATTTGCGTGATGTAATTTACGGTAGCAAGGTCATAAAAAGTATCATG
Organism: Codatractus imalena; assembly: GCA_018248975.1. Taxonomy (NCBI): domain Eukaryota; kingdom Metazoa; phylum Arthropoda; class Insecta; order Lepidoptera; family Hesperiidae; genus Codatractus; species Codatractus imalena. The sequence continues at coordinate 2,541 of DWJS01000650.1, read as the reverse complement.
CAGAGAATTAGCCAATGAAATGCTTAGTGGATAAATCTGCATGTATTGTAGTCGATACAGCCTTTTAAAAGTACATTTTTTTTAATTTGTTCAATTTTTCAATAAATATTTCCTTAATTTGGATCTCTTCAAATGCTATAGGATGATGATGAAGCTGGCTGTAGTTGACACAAAATAAGCTATGTAGGTATACTTTGTCTGCATAGAGATAGCAATCATAAATGTCGACATTTCTAAAAAAAACAAATAGTCTTTTTATAATGTGTTTGCAAGAAACAATTGGAAATGCATTCTTTCCTCAAGTGATATACAAGTATATCTTAGTTTTCGTTTTAACTTACTAAGCCGTTCTTAGTAATGATAAGTAGAAACTATGTTACCGTGACATTTAAGCTACGCTGTAATCTTATTGTTGTTATCATTCGTGAAAAACGTAAATCTACATATTATATAGAGCATCAACAAGATTGGAACATTGATATAATTATTATTTTGCAGTAACCTTCATACATAGATTCACGCATATTTTCAGAATGTTTGTTTACACTGGCTATAAAATTTCTTTTACATTTTTCAGAATTCCTTTCTTTATTGACTATGCGTTTATGTTAGTCAAATTTTGACACCTGTTTCGTCAACAAACGTTTCCCAGTATGAGTCATTTGAGATAAGATTTACCTCAGCCTCACTGTAGCATTGAACAAATGTTATATGATGTGTAACAAGACAACACTATTTAAATATTTCCTTTGAGGGAAACCTTTCAACTGACTAGATGTTTTGTAGCGACGAGCAAAATGAAGATTTTCTTGATCTCTTGAGGTTAAGTGGAATCTTTCGTGGTTCGACTTTAAGGCCACCTAAGTTATATTTATTAATGTCTTATAACAGCAGTTTCAAGCTTTTTTGTTCGAATTGTGTAGTTACTGTTGGCCATAGTGGCCTAGACACCTTCACCGGGTTATTTGAGGAAAGCCCCTGACGGGGTTCAAACCTGAGAGGACAGACTATGATCGGGAAGGGAGGGATTAGTTGGGATTGGATAATTCGTTAAAGGGTGGGAAGGTTACGATCCCAGCGAAGTGCCGGAGTCCTGGACGTCCGCCTCTTATTAAATTGGTACATACGCATTCTTGGATTATCATAAATCTACCAATATCCCAATCTCTATAGGCACATGTACTGTACCCATAACCTGTTCGATTTCAAGGTGTTCACTGAGGAATCTTCAAAATCCAAGGTCATGTCAAGGTCAGGTAAAAGCGAATGCCAATGAAATTAAAATGGGTTAATTTTTGAAGTATTCCCATTCCAACAAAGACTTAACAACTCCGATTCTATTCTTTCCATAAACTTAAAACTCCGTTTAGTAGTGGATTGAAAATTAATAGTTCACACACAAGTACCAGTTGGTTCCAACCCATCGGCATCCATAACTAACTTCGCACCATTAGGGTCATATATCATTGAAACCCATGCTATACTATACCCTACATTTATGCACAGAAGCCCCATATTCCTGCTGAAAGGTGAAGAAGGTGCGGCCATGGTACCGTAGCAGAATTATTGAATTCTACTGGGTTGCTAAATTTTAGTGAAGATAATTCATTAGTCATTGACGATAGTAAGAAAGAATTTTGCGTCATATCCTGCCTTTCATGATTTATGAGATAAAAACGCAACCTGTTATTTGCTTTCGTTAAACAAAGTTATAACTCTACAGGATCATAGTAGACTATTTCATGTGTGTTTACGCAAAGATAAATCTCTGCGTGGAACACTTTATAATGGTGAATGTCGAGGAAATATATGACCTAGTACATCTGAATGAGTGAGTACGTACGTTACCTTTGCTTCATGGCATCCAGATAAACTCGTGGTGGTAATCCGCGATCCAGTTTGCACGCTCTTATTGAGTATAGGATGTGGTCCTGCCTTTTGAGGTATTCCTGAAGCGTTATGATGATAGAGTCTATAACTAGCGTAAAAATTGTATTAAAAGCGGCGATGTAACTTCTACAGATCTGGTGTTGCAAATCCATAAGCCGTGGTGTATACTTACCATCAGTTGCTCCACCTTCGCTATATTAAAATTCGGCAATGTTATGCTTATACTATGAACTCGCTCGTTAGTACAATTGTACATTTTCTTGATTAGAATCAAAGACATTGACTAAAGTTGGTGTTACAAAAGAATTTACGTTTTGTTGAATCTACAGGAAGTTGTCAATTAAACTCTTATCTTCTTTAATTCTTTATTTATCGAATGCGAAGTATTCTATTTGGTTAAACCTTGTTTTAGGTACCTTTTAACCTTCTTTAAGAATTTTACAATTTTCTAAATTTTAACAATCATGGAAAATTATTGTGTTTCTATATGATCGATTAACGTACAAAGCTATCAGGTTATAGCTAATAGTATTAAATATATCAAGAAATGAATACAAATATGGCTATTTTTTTGCAATATTTATGAGAAGTCATAGAGATTTTTACTACATATTTATACACAATAATTTTTGGACAGATGTTATGAATATT
>DWJS01000649.1:0-10610 GCA_018248975.1 Codatractus imalena | reverse complement strand
ATAACCAGGATTAATTACTCAAGGGCACGGTGCATAAGCTTTTCAAAGACCACGGATCAACGCTTAGAACCGTATTTAATCCCAATAATTGAATCGACATATAAGCCATGAAAATAATAAGTCAATTAGAAAACTACAATCTAAATTACAACAAAATACATACCTTTTTGTCCTAAGTTTCTGTAATTCATGGATTGGGTATTAGTAGGTGTTAATTCCTATTTATCAACTATTTAATTAAATTCTTTATTCAGTTTGGTACCATCACAATATTTACCAAAAACATTGTATTTTAAATTATAAGGTTCGGTATATTTATCAACAGCCGAGATTTGGACATTTGGTGTTTTTTCTTTTAGTTTTCACTATAATCTTGCTTATAATTATGTGGTAATATAGGTGCATATATTCTTAAAGCAAAAGCAAAAACATAAACAATAAAAAAACAGACATTACTACTCCTTACTTAATTTATTGCTATATTTGCAATAATAAAACATATGTTGTAAAAAAAATCAACCAAGTCCAACATGACACATATAAGATATAACCCTTTAAAAGTAGGAACGACTGACGGAGGGAGCTGCCTTATTGAAATTCACTATCCTTAAAGTACAGTCTATAATTTTTAGGAAATTTCATATGTATTACCACACACTACCACATACTACACGCAATTCACATTTTTGGTACCTAATTTAATCACGATCTTAATGACGCAGGTCAGTCTTGCGGGTGCGTGACGATCCATTCTAAGCGCACGTTTACTATGTAAATGAACTGGCCGCGGCTCTCATTTTTTCAACACAAACACTCACATATCGCCTCTGTTTACATTGCTTGTTCATTTTCAGACACTGTTTGTTTCCACCCAATTTTCATTTTACGTTTTCGTAAGTTTTTTTCTTTTTAAAGTTTAGTCTGAACGTTGGGAATTTATCTGACACCTACATATGATTACCTACCTATTTATTTGTATTACTTACTAGTGCTAATCTATTGTTAAAGAATACTTGTATATTGTTTTAATTGGCTAATTAAAACTATTACTCAAGTATTTAATTTAAGTAATTACATTCAGAAATCTTATCATTGTGTATTAAAAATACCCTTGGTCAATATTTGCGTGGCTTAATATATGGAAAAGACACCAAACGCAGCGTTTGGTGGTATCGTTAGTACCATATTGAGAGGACATTTAGTTGCCGTGCCCCAGGGACGACCTCTCTCTAACCGGCCGACATCATCATACAAATGGCACATTAGCGCCCCGCGGCCGGACGCACCTTATCTGCCTTCAACTATATTTGTTCTGCGCCGGATTACTCGAGATTTACCACGGTCACCGAACGTTAACAGCCGATTACATGTCCTCTGCAAAGAGAAGTTAAATTTAATAACACGCTGTAACCCCGGTGTGGTTGTTCTTTAATGCCGATTAATATTAATATTTCATGAAAAAAGTGACTTTGGCTATATTGCATTTAAATCTGAAATTATATCTGTATTTTTTATGTTACCTTGCAATCTTTTTTAAGTCACCACTACTAAACACAGATCTCTCCCAACAGCTGGAGAGAACGCCTGGAGCGTTCGCTTAGTGGTTGTTTGGTTTATTTTTTTAGAAATCACATTCTCTACTTGTTATATTATCTCACTTACCTAATTTAGTTTAATCTGAGCGAACGCAACATTTTTTAAATACTACATTATGCGTGAATATATATAATTTTTTGAGGTTTTTGTCATAATTTATTCTTATTTTCAGTCTGTTCGCTTCGTTATCTCGATATTTAATTTATAATATGTAGATATATATGCCTAAATATGAGGTACCTACCAAGTCTTGAATTATTATAAATCTACCAGTATCCGATCACGATAGATACATGTACTACGCTAGTATGCGGACTTCTCTGCTGTGTCTTGGAAATAAAAGGTAATTTCAACGAAATTAAAAAGGAGCCTTTTGTTAATATCCCCTTCCCACAAACAATATTTTTTCAAATCGGTTCATAAATGACGTTATGGTATAACAAATAATAAAAAAAACATAATTGAAAACCTCATCCTTTTGAATATTGTAGAAAATTTTGCCTTTGTATAATGTTGTGTAAACAAAAACAAATTTTAATACATGGTGGTAGGATGAAGACGGCCACGGGTGGGATAACTCGCCGCAAATCGTAAATCAGCTGCGTGTCGATTCGGGGCCGCCCTACTGCAGCTCGCATGTTGATTTGTCGTGATCGTATTATACAAATGACCGTTAGTGTAGTCCAGTATCGATATTATGAGATATTTAAAAACAAAACACTTGTTATTGATATTTAGTTGTTTTTTTTACGCATTATTAATCTAATTCACACACATCACATACTAATTGGCACAATATATTATCTAAATAAAATTCTATTGCTATTGTGCTTGTTGTATTATAACTGTTTATGGTATTATAACTCAATGACAGCTCAACTCAATGACAAAAAATTTTGATAGTTATCCCTGTTTTGTGCTCTGCCAAGTTTCAGTAATGAATTACCTAACTGTATAATACCTGCCTACTTATATTGAACAAAATTATATTGTAGTCTTATATGTACGTTAACTATCGTACCGTAGTATGTACCTGCTCATCACTTTATTACATACTGAGTATAAAATGTTAAAAGACCAGTATGTATGAAATTACTGTCAAGAAACGTCATTATTTTCTACAAATATCGTAAAATCGACTTGGTGGTTCAACCCTAGTAGGTATTTGTATTTATAGTCAAATAATAAAGCGGCATTCAGTTAAAGTTGCCCCTGCACGGTCAAGAACTATTATTGAGGTCTACTTGCATAAATACGTCGTTTGGAGTAATGTAGTTTAATTTTATTTATGTATGTACCTATTATTTATTCCTTTGTTTTAATAATTAAATAAAGTTAGCCACATATTTACAATATCGTCATAATAATACAGGATGTAATGCAAAATGTGTAAGTATAATATGACGTTCAAAAGTAAACCAAACAAGTATGTTTGGTTGTTGTGGTAGAAGTATCTAACACACTTTTAGAGGGAAAGACAACACTAATAATCTTTGTCTATCTAATTATCCTATAAACATCAATGAAACGCCACGGAGGCGTGCAGTGACCCTTACTTAACACTACGGTGTTAAACTGTGACCTAATTTCAGATTAATACGCTTAAGCGGAAACCTCACTAAGCAGGTTCAAATGGCACGCGGAAGACCGGCTGTCGTAATACGGATGAATAAGCGACTCACTAGAAAAGGGGCTAATAGTTCACAATGTTTATTTCACTTTCTTGATTCTTCACCATTGTAGAAGTTTCGCGACTAACTAAATTTATAGTTTCCGCCCTGTTCATTATCAGCATTGAGCTACAAGCGATAGAGCCCAGGCGCGGGGCATAAATCTGAATGCAACGCAATAAATAGCTACTTGCCAACAAACTTCCCTCGGCATTGACATAAGTTTGAGAAGTTTGTCCAGTTTGACCTCTTAATGAGTGTGATACATGTACGATCGAGCAGGAAAATGTTCTGCAATTCACGTTATTAGTTTATCTTATATCTCTCCGATAACAATAGATGTAAGATGTTGAAACAGTTCTTCGAAATATCTGCGGTTTCAACTTAAAAAATCTACTTGTCAAACATGATTATTTCTGTAATATGATCACTATTTAAGTACAAATACCAACTTTGTTTGAGTTATATCAAAATAAAAATACCAATATTATATTCCTCCGGAAACAATATTATGCGTACCCTAACTCGGCCACTATTTTGACAGTTATAGAACCGGTCTAAAATAAAAAGAAATATAGCGGAAGACATAATCTTTCCTTTATTCAATCCTTTCTACGCCGTTTCCAAATATGTATTCTGTTCTTTCTCATTGTTAGCATTTTTCTTACATTCGGAAAAAACAAGAACACCATAACTCTCGTGACGCTTGATCAGATAGAAGCGTAATGGCTGTAATGGATCCTGGTCAGCGGCCCGCATGCAAATAAATCTACCAACCGATGCAATGATGTGTGGAAAATGGGGTTCGCCCCTTGCCCGACCAGTGCCCTGCTAGCCTGCTTTTTGAACCTGTATTTAATGAAAACAATTACCTGAATGTAATATTCATTTTTACTATATTTTTGTAAAATTCTTATTGGTTTTAAAACATCAAACATCATCGTGTTAACTAATGAAAATAACGTTTTGAGATATTTGAGTGGTATCTTATTGTTGTACAATATTTTACTACATGTATTATTGTCATTCCAGGTGAAATGAACATCCCCAAGCGCATTTAGTTCTCCGATGCGTAGTAGCGCGAGTTTAGGTTAATGTTTAAAGCTTCATAAGGATTTCCGTAGTTTAAGGACTCGGTCACTTTAGTGTCGATTTATATAATAATAGATATCAAATCTTTCGAAGTCATTAAGGATAACTATAAAAAAAGAATTTCTTACCCAATTATGCGACAATGTAAATCCAATGTAATGCCAATTTTTATATAAATATGTTATTAAAATCGCACGATTTTTGCACTGGACAAATCGTACCTGCTCTTGTTTTATCCGGAAAGTAGGTAGCGATAAAAGTCAGAGCAAATGGCAGTCAATAAAATAAATAGCGATGGCAGGGTGTTCTGTAAATAAGACGGTACCGGGCTCGGGGCGACGATCGCCTTTTTTATTGGCGCCTCGATTGCTCTCGAAACAAGGAGTGCGAAACGAAAGCGCGGACGACGGGCGCACGGTGCACCAGCGCTTACACTGCAGATTTTACGTAGAGATTATACACAAAATTCCCCGATACAGTACAATGTTATTATCTAAGTTTTCTTTTATATAAAAATATAAAAGCATTTAAGTACGTTAATCGGAATTAAATTTTACGAAACCTTTATATTTTTTGATTTCAAGTGTTATGATTGGGTTCTACTAGGTAGGTGCCTGCTTATTTAAAATTCTAATAATATATTGGGACTGAACGAAATTAAATCAGATACCCAATGCCATTCAGGACCTGCATTTAGTTCCTAGAACCCCAAGATTACAGTACCAGATAGGTATATCCAAAAAGGGTAAGATATAAATTATTACACCACACTAGCAGATATGGATGGCTGACTCTTTTGACTGTCCAGGCAGGTGCTGGTAAGTAATATAGTACTACAAACTTTGAAAAAAAATTCGGGCACTTTGCAATAATTTTCGTGATACATTAATACGACATACACATAACGTTTCGTTTTCTAGTGGTGGTAATCCCTTGGAGCAAAAACACTCAATGTCAATATTGCCACTCAATTCCAGAGTGTAAAAATTGTATTAGGAAATGATAATAAAGTATTCCGTACGTATCGCAGTCGGTCGCGAGGCGGTTCGCAGGCTCTGAGATGTATTAATTTGTAAGAATTTGTCGTCGGACCCTCGCCCCATGCTCCGTGTGAATTCCAATCACGCACAACAAGCTCCGTAATTGCACCTAATAATTTCTAGTTTCACTAGTTGCGGTCAGCGTAGAAATCTAAACATTCCTAATTAATTGGACACATTTGACATTTATAAGCCGCCTTATACTATATATAATATGTATCTCGAAAGATTAAAGCGTCGTTATATATACGTTTCTTTCTTTCAACTACGGCATTGTAAACGTGTATCGTTTACGATGGTCATAATATTGGGGAATAATAATAAAAAACGGAGGAGTTTCATTTGAGTTTATGCTGTCCGAGCGAATAATCTTTACTGCTACATTTTATTTGTATTGGGACGTAGTGAGTTCGGGCGGGTAGTATTAGCGTCGTCGTGTCAATGCATCGCCGCGGGCCAGCTGGTCCCATGGGGCTCGTCAGCACAAGGCGAACCTAATCCAATCACAGCAATCGTTGTCTACACACGCCTATAGTCCTTTAATATAATTTCTATAAAACACCTGAATTGTGTTTTTAAATGTATAGCTAATATGAACTTTCTATCTAAAACTTTCCACATCCACATTCTACCCATTATAAATAATAATAATAGCTTAATAGCGCGATTTAAAAATTGTTTGTAAATATAGAATTAGTTAAATTTTCAATCGATTTTTTAACGAAATAAAATATTAACCAAACCTGTATGAAAAAGATCCGTACTAGGAAAGTGTCGGATATTATTTTAATTTAATAACCCCCAAAAGTCCAAGTCTACAAGCTACAGCGCGTAGCGGTTTCGTAGACGGAGGCGTTCACTTAATTTAACTAAGCACCTTAACGCTATCTGTTTTGCACCGGCAAGAATTATGCTAATGTCGAAATTGTAATACTCTTATCACGTTTTGTCTTCCTATAATGCAGCAATTGTAGCGCAAAGTAGAGATCCTACAAATATTATTTTACGCAGGAACTTTACACAGTAAAATAAATACTATAATCCACAGGTTTATAAAACAAATGGGAAAAGATTTTATCTCAAACGAAGCAATAAGCGCAAATCTACGACGCCTACGCCCAATTAGTCACGAAAAGGATAGTGCGTCAACTAAGAAAGATGAGGTGTGTTAGGTGCGTCTAACTTACTCTATACTGGGCACAGTTTCCGGCTAGCTAATGGGCGCGAGATGCGAGGGGACCGGCAATAAGTCACCGCGACCATCCGATAGCGGTGAATCAATGACCGTCTCGCTATGATACATGGGATTAACCACCGTTTATAGTTTTAGCTTCGGCCGGCGAATTAATACTGTGGAAATATCTCGTATCAATTTTTACGACCTCGGACATGTGTTCATTAGTTGATTGGTAGATATAGTTAACATATAGACTTGTAGGATATATTGTCTATAATAGTTTATTAACTTTTAAGAAAAAATCCTGTACAAAAAAGGTAACTTAACTTGTTGTTAAGTGCTAAAAACTAGCATTGTTCGCTTCCGTGGACACCTGTCACGAACATTGTTCTCAAATTGTGTCGCACTGTTTAGGGGTCTGAGTTAAGGGTCTCGTCCTGTCACCACGGGTCCGTGTTTCAGATACGAGAGGGTCGCTTGTTAGCGCGAACGTGCCGCGGCGCCCGCCGGTAAACACGTGGGTAGATAACAATCTATTTGGATTGCCTCTATATTTCATTTTTCCCCGTGTGCCCGCGCTAACTAGATAGACGCGTCGATTCTAAAGTGGAAGAATAAAGAAAATGCGGGATAAATTCTTTTTAAGGGAACTTTACTCTTTACTTGTTCTATATTTATTGCGTTCTTAACAGTTACTTCTGAAAAGCCTGAAATCAAGCTATAAAATTACGATTAAATTACTAAGCATTCATCCTAGGTCTGCTTATATATATATTTATTTTATGTATGTATTGAAGGTACATTTTTTTTTTTTATTCATTTTATATTTGCTGTATGCAGGAAAGTTTAAAAAGGACGCCTAGTCCTATCACCTATGTAACACTTGACGCTGATATAATATGGGTGCATCTAAAAAACTAGCAAACAACCTACGTTACAAAACAATTAAGCACACTTAACAGCACAACCTACCTACTGCTCTATACAGAATACATGGTACATATTTTACACATATAATAAAAGATATATATAAAAGATATATATATAAAAGAGTAAATATATAAAAAAGAGTAAATATAGAACGCATATATATAAAAGAGTAAATATAGAACGAATTTATGTCGTAAAAGTGTGATAAACTGGGGTTAGTTAGGCGGTATTTGTGTGGAACCAAAAGTGGTCAGCTAATATACTGTGCACACAGTGGTTCCTTCTTTTAGTGAATGCAATCACAGGTGCGGACACCACACTGGCACCCTGTACGCCGCTTGCATACGTAGGTTTAGTTTTCCACAGTGATAGAAACTATCACAATGTCCTTATTGTAGGTATTGTAAAGAAGTAGTACATAAATGTCTACTTACTGATACAATTGCAATGACGTTTGTAAAGAAATAAGCTATTGCCATACACTGTAAGAAAAATGTTTTTTTCAACGATCAATACCTTACGTATGTAAATTTTGTATATTTATATATAAAGAGGCAAAGGCAGAATTGTTCAGAACATTTTTTCCCGATCCAATCGATTTTCTATTTTTTTGTTTGGTAACTACTGTTACAAGTTTAAGTGTTATCAATAAAGATATTTTGGAAACAAAACGATGCATAATAATATTTTGTATCCATGTTGTTCGTGTTAGTGGTAAACACAGTTAATAGAAATTTAAAGTTTAACTTTAGGCTTTGAACCGTTTTTTATTTGTTGATTTGCATTTGCATTTTGTGCTTTAGAATATTTTGGCATTAGTGGAAGATTTTCATTAAATATTGGATTCATTTTTAACTTTAAATAGTTCTGAGCTGTTATGTATTGTAAATACATGTTAAGTGTATATATTCCGACATAAAAATAATAAAAGTAATGCATGTATTCGATTTTCTACCACTGTACGAACACTAGTTAAACCAAAACGTCATTAAATATATTAGCGATACGCAGGATATGAAAATGGCGAACACGAACAATAGGACACGGAAAATAATACGATTTTGATAAATAACAGCCAGCCTAGATAACGAGCAGACTAAATATATAAAACATCAAGTGTTAACGTAATCACTAAATTGTAATAAAATCAATGTTTTAAAAGCGGACGCACACTTGAACCTTCCAAAACTTAACATTGTCATTTAGGTTCTTTATTAAACGCAACCCCACCCCGTTTTGCATGGATACTAAAGGGGTTTTATTATTTTTTAAGTGCACGCTCGTTTGCACGCGAATGGGCCACTTAACCACGAAGACAAGCTCGCAATGTTGCGTAGATTTCCTCCCTATACTTATTTTATTAGACATCTTTATGTGAAGGATAACAGTCGCGCCACGCTTTTTGCGTGTTTCCCATTTTTGACTGTAAAATGTTATTGTTGGATAGTTTTACATAAGAACTCAACTGTAACAGAAGCTACAAAACGTTTTGAAATAACAAAATCGGTTTCAACGCCATAAAATGGACACAGCAAGTTTACGAGTGGGAATGATACGCCAGCGACCAATCGGCTCGTTATTGATACAATCGACGTGAACAAAGGCTGAGTAGTGTTGGACAGGTAGGCAGCAGGATCGAAGTTCGAACATTACGCGAACGTGACCGGAGTCTCGATACGAGCGGGACCGAAGCTCGAATCTACGTCGGTGTTCTATATTGGAAATAAGCTTAACACTGACAACACACATGATACATTTTCAGTAACAATAAAGAAGCTGAAGTTAATTTATTCATAATTACAAAAAAAATAACAACATTATAAGAACAAGAAGACAAAAAGGTAGGTACAAACTGAGTTATAAGTAAAATTAATAACGACTGTAAAAGCATAGGTTATCATAGGTATAGTTGGACAAAACCAATTTTCTTTATTTCATGAACGGATGAACTAACATACAATGAATTTCGTTTTCAGTGCCAGACTGCAAGGAGAAGTGGCGCAAGATAAGGATCGCCTACATGAGATCATTAAAGCTATGTAAGAGCGGTAATCCACCGAGCAGGCCATATTATCTCGCCCCATACCTGCAGTTTATAAAAATCGATAAAAAAGTCGACGATAACGTTCCTACCACCAACAGCCCATCATCACCGGTGCCGTCTGAAGAGAGTCTCAAACTAGAAATCGTGGAATACGATAATTTGGAGGACAGTAACGAAGGTATAACTGACAGTAAAGACGAAATGCACGTCAATTCATACGAGAAACGTAAGGAATATGCCAGAAAATCACGTGTCAGTTATTACGAAGGTCGATGTATGAATTTAAGTTCAAACATGGACAGACTTCAGAAAGAAGAGAACAGGCTGATCCCAGAAATATGCAGAGATGTGAGTGTCAGAAGAAGTGACAGCAATATTCTCCTGGAGAATCAAAAAAGCTATTTGGTCGACGAAAATAATCCAAGACGAATGTTTCTGATGAGTCTCCTACCAGATATAGAGACGCTTAATGAACAAGAAATGAGGACTTTTAGACGAGAAGTTATCGCTTTGTTAGACAGAATAATGGCGACACGGGATAGTGTCATAATGAATCTATCAAATAGTGCTCTATAGCACGTTATATGCATATGCATAGCAAGTGATTTGAGACTACGAAGAAAATTTCTAAAACCGAGTATGAAGAGGAAGAAAAATGAAGAGTGAGATTATGAGTGAGGAACACCAGAAGAGACTGGAAAAAGAGTTGTTATTGTAATAAGCAAATTAATTTATTTTTAAGCAACACTGAGTGTTGGTGTTATTTCAAAAATTTTAATGTGATGCGTAGAAAGTGAATTTTAAGACTTGCATTTATGTGTGTTTAAAATATTTACTGGGACTGTATTAAATGATAATTATAATTATCTAAACTTATATAAATGTGACTAATTATAATATAATTATAAATAGATGGATGAAAAATTTTGGTTATCCAATGTTTTAGTAAATATAATTGATATTAAAACCACAATAAGGCGAAACATTAAGTTGGAGGTAAATGGCGTGATAAAGAAGTCAAAACATGTATTTTAAATAAGAGAAATAAATGGAAGCCTAAA
>DWJS01000648.1:0-10611 GCA_018248975.1 Codatractus imalena | reverse complement strand
CACAAGTGTATAATATCCCAGGGGGATTACTTTGAGGGGGACAAAATAGATAACCACGAATAAATAAATAATTTTTGAAAATACACAAAATTCGCGATACTTTTTGTACAGTGTACAGATGTTTTGTACAGATAGGACGCATGATACCATATTATTTCACTTAAATAAAACGTGTTTTAATAAACATGTCGTATAACAACCGTAGTACATACATACATAATAGATATGTCTACGATATGGTGCATACCTTCATTTATGTCAACGTTAGTAGAATTCGCATTTTCAAGTTTTACAAATACTAAGTTATGGTACGTACATATAGTGAACATATTTATGTTGAAACTTTATAATTCCATGGATGCGAAGACCTAACAACAAATAATCATAAAGTTTGATAAAAGACAACTGACAATACATATTGTCAGTTTAATAAAAGCATATTGAAGTCAAAACAGTTCTCTATTAAGCGTAAAGTTCATGTAAGGCGTAACAAGTGCCATGATAATTTACTTTCAAGTAGGTACCGAAACCGACCCTCGCTACTAACTCTACAAACAGAGTTATCAATAATCACGATTTCGTTAATCGCCCGGGGCAGACGATGGGTTATGGCGGAGGCTCATAATAAAGATGTAATATCGCCGGCGGCGTGCTCTCCCGAGGGTGACGAATCGCTCGACCGATTAACTCTTAAACGACAAATAGAGGAGCTCCCTTTCCGCAACCCTCCCATTCGGGGGAAAACTAAGCCACGACTTCCGCTAATTATTCGGGGAGCGGCTCCGGGAATATCGCCGTCCCCGTCCCTCCCCCCGCGATCCGATGCACATCTCCGCAAAAACTCCGAAAACCAAAATTTTCCCTTCTCCAGCCGGGCGCTCATATTTCTTCCCTCTCGCTCCCATTAAACACGCCGTAAACGCTTTCCTTTTTTCACGCCCTCGCTCTAATAGAAAGGCAAATTACGAGCTTACGGGCGCGGACGGGTGGCGATGTACGAAACCACCGCGGCCGGCCTCGTGCGTCCCGCTCGCTCCCGCCACCCGCCGTAATATTTCTACGTCGCTCGGGAAAACAGGGGCACACTACGTGAACTTTCACGTCATATGTTTATTCGTATCATGTACTCGCTTCTACAACAGCCGTACACGTGAAACTCAAACTTGGGGGCCTATTGTGGCTCGAGTCACGATTCACGTCAATCTCCCGTGCTTACTGTGATCTACAAAAGCTACCTATTAAATAGCAAACGGCGTTTGCATGTTATCAATTATTTTGCCCGAAAAACATTTAGCTAGTATGTACCTATTTCTTATTCCGATGCATGGAAGTGAGCGAAAACTTTTGATAGAAAATGACAGTTTGTGTTGTTAAGTGAGCGTTGTCATGTCATGTCGGTATTAGCGAGGATTGCTACAATTTGTTGACGTGGCTGGATTTTCCGTACAAACTGTCAAGCCCCGAGTGAGCTGTAAAGCAACAATGAACATCAACGTAACAAAGCTGACGAGCGACTCGCGTGACGTCACCGATAGAATTAACACCGATGCAACCCGACTACACTTTCATTGCAGACTCGCAAGACCCTTTTATTAAAATCAACCAATATGACAAAGGTAGAATTGTATTGATGTGTCAATAATATAATCTAGGACATAATCATACCTATTCTTCGTCTTATTAGCTAATGAACCCTTGGTCTGTTTAATATTATTAAGGTAAAAATAGGTAAAGGTATTAAGTGTCAAAAAATTTGTGGCTAGAACCAAGTTTGTACCTTTTATATGACAGCTAAAATACCCCTAAAATTCGTTATTTACTTCATTTAACTGGGATAAAATACACTACGCATAATACATTGTTGACTCATTGTATACATTGGCGTTAATTCACACTGTCGACCTCCGATCAGCGTTTTTAACACTATCAAACGAAGCATTTAATAATTATTTAATACTACTAAAACAAAATGCCATGACCGACCACTTCGTTAATCAGAATGTCGTATTACACTACATAGTAGTTAAACATTTTATTCCTAATTCAATTAAAGTTAATGACACATTAAAACCACCTTTAATTTCTATTATATTGACTATAAAATTGTTTATGCCTATTTTAGTGCGATTCTAAGTTTATAGTCGTCCTTTTACATTAGGAAAATAGTGGTATAAAAATAATACTTATCTTGTACAAAGCAATAAACCCTTGAACCATGATAAACAATGTGCAAAAGGTGCAAAATATACAAATATAAAGAAAAAACCATTGTTTTCCAACAATATTGAATATATACGTTGCCACTGCGACGATAGGCGACTACCTACAAGAAATATAATTTTATAATATTTTGTTACAATATCCGGCGGTATTTGTACATGTTGCGTGTTATTGTTCAATCTTAATAAAAGCGGAAGCTTTCATTTGCGAATCCAAGTCGCGCTTAGCCATTATCTCTTAGTTAAAAAGTAAGTAAGTAAGTAAGTATCATTATCTTTTCGTTATAAAGTAGTAATTACGTTATATTGCTTAGTAAATAAGGAAGAATTCTATAATATACTACACTATGGCTTAAATACCAAAACCACAACTACCTTTATTTGGTTTAAAGCAGAATTTTTACACCGCTGCGTGCTGGTCTAATGGCTAATCCATTATAGAATTATATGAGGCATTCTAAACTCCAGATACTACTAAAACCATCCAAAGTATTGCGTAATCTATAACTAATTCAGGTGAAACTCCTATATTATTTGTGTTATATTTTTCTTTCCATTCCCTTTAACTTTCATATCCGTATTCGCGGCTGTAATGACGTTAAAAACTAAACTTTAAAAAATCTGGATAAACAAAACCTCATATGTGGAATCTCATAGTTTATTTAACAGACTAATAGACCAATCAAAGCGTGAGGGGACATCGCTGAAAGTTCCGACAACTCCATGGTTCAATAATGACTACGGATCACGGTCTTGTTGATACGAATGCCGGTCATTTTCGAGTTATCGACTTAACGCCACCGCGGAAATGGAAAATAATGACTTCATCGCTCGGTGGAGACGGTAACGGATATAATTTGGTCGTATTAGACGTCATTTGTACAAAACTTATGCTTCCAATGTGTCTCATTTGCTCCCTCTTTTTTATTACACATAGATTAGGGTACGATCTCACGAATTTATTTCTATTCTTATTTTTAAATAAGTATATTAAACTACGGTACTTTATAGCAAAATAGTAATATTAAATAAAAGTAATGATGGTTGCGACACTATTGTTCGCACTATTGTTCCTGTACCAGTCTGCCACGTAGAAGCTGCCGAATTCGAATCCCGGATACACGACTAACTGTTTGACTAGAATACTTATTATGCGTAAGTGACTAGACGTATATGCACAAAAAGTATTCTGGGATCATGTAGACAGGCACCAAGAAACCTATTGTAGCCTTATGAGTGCAGACACTAGATAGCATTTTACGATTTTAAGTAAAGTTTAAGTTGAGTCACGTAATAATGGTCAACTTGAAGTCATTTTCACTTTAATAAAGAACTACTAATCACTTCGACAAAAAATAAAGGTTATGAAGTTGTCTCTTTGCTGTAATTTGCAACAGAAGCGTCGATAAAAATGAAATAGTGCAGGGTTTTTTAATGTCAAATAAAAGTGAATCGCTTACATCTGCTCACTCGGCAAGTCTGAGCACGTTTAACCAACCCTTACTTCCTCGACGTAGAAAAGCGATTACGTTTTTGTTACAAAAAGACCGACTCGGCTCGGCCACCCGGAATCGACATAAAAATAATTTATTCCTGTTGAGGGGTAGCTGTGAAAATTTAACGCTCTACTCGAAAAAATGACACCACATGACAAAATCGAATCCAGTTTCCATCCTTTACTTTTAGTGGTTGTAAGAACGAGAGAGCGATGTAGTTTTTAGCACCCAAACGATCCAATTCTAAAATGTCACGGTGCAACTGTTTCCGTAATTCTACTTACTAATTAGTTACATGACCTCTGATAGTTTTACTTTATTCCGTGTAATGTCATAATTAACGTATATTACAAATAAACAATCATGACTTAATAGTTAGGTTTTAATACTTCAAAGAACGCCTTAATACTATCGAACTATCGAAGTTGATAGAGATGTTTGGTTAACTAATAAATAAGTCTTACATCAGACTTTCAACCAAGGTACAATCTCGCTACTTTGCATCTATACAGAAATAACTGTGACAGTGACACCACAAAACTTGAACCATGATGAATTTCATTCTCTTATAAACTTAACAATAAGAAGAGCATTACCGTATTAACCTGAATAAAAAAGGAATCACTTCTTACCAGAATTTTACTAGTAATAGTGACGAGAAACTTACTCCAAACTTTTGGAGGTATTAGGTGCTGGTGTGCAAGTTAGATGACTAACAAGATCCTGTGCTGGACGAGGCCGGGGGCAGCCGTAACGAGTGGCCGGGGGTCGGGTGTCGGGGGTCGCGGGCACAATGGCTCGTTTGGCCACAATGCCGCCCCCTCGCGGCCCACTTCATTACGCGCGTATTGTGCGCGGCACGCGTGTACCTACACACACCGATCTCTGAGGTGACTTCTGACCCACGCCGCCGGTGGCCTCAGCATTCCACATACTGATCTATTGTCTTATGGCGATAAACGATTGGATTTGGTCAGATATCGCTTAAATATTCATTCGATTTTTTTTAATCTACGAGGAGATTTACAAAAATCAGGTTATCGTTTAATACGTTGTGTACAATACTTGCAAAATCGGATATATTACAATAAAACTCAAAAAAAAACACGAAAAATACTCATAGAAAAGGAAATTGTTAAATTCCATAATTTAGTTACTATGTACCTACGTAATACACCCACGTTCAAGCTGTCATATTTAAGAACTTATTTATCATCTTTAGCTACTGGCGTTACATCAATATTAGTAAATTCGAGGCAATCAATCATAATAATCGATTTCGGATACGCTGCAACGTCGGGAAAATTAAATGAATATCTGTTTAAACATCGAATGTTTAGCTAATAATAGGAGAGATATCTCATTGGTGTGTGTAAATGCGCGATCACAATGAACGTAGGAGTGATATAACCGCGCGGCGCCCGCGCACCACAATCCACAATCGCACCACAATAGCAGCGGCACAATCGCAGCTAATTGTGCGCTGACAGCAGATACCGCTTTTGTGCCACCACCGTTGCAACATCGATGACCATATTAAATTAAGCTTTGGCTTGGATCACGTCACGTTGAATAGCCGGGTATGGCGTCGCCAAACTAAACTATTTATGCATACCTACATGCTAAAAGGGACATAATCAAGGCTGCGAAAAGTAGGTAACTTAAATTGTTTCGTTGGCTCCTTTTTCTGGTCCATCTAATTCTAATTGAACATTTTCTGAAATATGTTAATTACTACTCTCCACTTTTGAACAACCTCCTTTATAATTCAAAAAGTTGTTAGTAACATATTTAAAAGTTAGATATTTGATTTAATACGATACAGGAAGACATAAAATAACGTCTTGATCTGTTATTGATTAAATTCGATTAGTTACCTAGTTAAAGTCCACATCATATATGTTCAATGAAACGTCAACGAGCCGTGAGATGGATGATGATTACTCTCTATGAGATTCCCGAAATCACCCGATGTCCATGATTACATAATCAATCTCCGTCGGCCTCGCCGTCAGCCTTTCAACGGGCGGCGCGGGCGCATCGCTCTCAAATTCAATAGCCTTTTACGCTTTTTTTGTAATTATTTAACGTCTCATATTATATTTGGGCGTTAATGGCTGTTAAATGACCATCCTCGCTTAATGACGGGTGTTCTCAATCGCACTTCATTAATTAAACAAAAAAGTGCAGTGGCTGACGAAATGGTATTTTAATTATTTTAGTGATAATACCCAATGCGCAATAAGGTATGGTATTTGTGTTGCAGTAGCGTACAGTACACCAACGGTAGCTGACAGTTTGCGCGGCGCGGCGCGAATCGCGACGGCTGCGTGGGCGCACCCTCATTGTGCCGAGCGCACTTCATTTTCTCTCTGAATAAACTCAGCGTAAGCAGTAGCAACTCTTCTCAACATTAATCATCGTGAAATCTTGAAGTATCTTTGTCAGATGCTCGAATCGTAATGAATTGAAATACGCTTGTATTGTGCAATTATACCAACGCTTAACGATGTTTACATTCATTGGTTATGACATTCACAGAATATATTACTTAAATTCTTTTGTTTTTATACAAATGTAAAATGATTTTTGCAGTGTTTAGTAAGGAATATCTCTTACGATGAACTGTACCTACGCTTGTCACTGCAGCTCATAGTCGAAGCATCACCGCTACAAACCATATAAAGGTTTTGCAATTGTAAACATAGAATAAACACAGCGTTGTTTCTGGTCCATTTCGCCCCGAATCGGCATTTTATCGGGAACGGCATCATGTGTTAAAATATTTATGTTTATATTAATACGTTTGTGGTTCATTACGCACACGCCGACTGAACCGCCAATTAAGGTTGAATTACAATAAGGCCGGGCCATTATTATATCGATGCTCAAATGAAATAAATAAGGTTTGTGCTGGTAGCCCCACCACAGTATTCACAGTATTATGGACACATACAAAATTTTATTCTTTATATCCAGACAGTGACATGGTGGCCTAGTGGTGCTATACCAGTACTTTGTATAGAGTTTCGTTTTCATTGAGCGATGAAGATAGATATCTAAAGAACTAAATAAGGTATACACCTGTTCTGGATAGGACCTGGGTGTTGTGAATGTATGCCCTATGGATGTAATATAGGTACTTCATCATGAATCCATTTCTGTCCCACTACTGGTCAAAGTATCCTCTATGGCTTAAGCCATAGACTACCTAGCCATACTAGCCATAGACTATAGAGGTAAGGATAGATAATTCATTAACAAAAAACATTTACAAGTCGCTATTTCCAAAATTTAAAAGCCGCTTAGGAAATCTTTGTATACTACAATATGTTAGATAAAGTCTCCAGAAAGGTAATAGTCCTATCAAATGATACGGGATTGTTTATATTGGTTTAATGAAGTAATTTTATTTTTATTTATTTTATTGAGAATATTCCCGGCCGTATTTTTTACCGGCCGGCCGAATTTGCCCGGTCAGAGATCAAAGCATCAGCCAATTATTGTATTATATTACATAATGGATGTAAGTACTACTTACTCTACTTCTATTTTTGTTTAGATTTCTGGTATTTATAAGCAAAATTTAACAACTATAAATTTAAAAACTAAACAAAACAAACGAAATGATGTTTATACCTACGGCATGAAGGGATTGTTCTCTCCCTGCCTATATAGTTTTTACCTTGTGGTTATTGAATACCATTATAGATATAATTCAGTACCACAAACAAAGGTCAAAAGATCGTCCGGGGCTCCAAAAACAATACATTTCTACTACCGCTGGCATTGTAAACGAATATTATTTATACGCCGCTTTTGCTCTCGCGTTACGAACTCCGCCCTACCACACCCCTTGAATCTGGGGCTTATCTGCATTCAACCATAATATGTATAATTTGTGTCTGTCCATGATACCAAACTGCTTTCCTAAGCCCCTATTCGTATTTACACTATATGCCTATTTACAAATTACCATCCAAAAACAATTATTAAACGTACCTGTCTGCCTACAACTCTTTTTATGAGCCACTGCAGGCCATGGGTCTCGCCACAACTGGAGAAGGCCTGGCGCATACTCCACCACGCTGCTCCAATGCGCATTGATGGAGAGGGTTAGTGGCGAACCGGCGTCGGATGTTATCAAACCTGGTGCAAATATTAAAAATGTTTAAAGTATTAATTTTTTTTCTTTAATCTAAGTTACAACCGAGTTCATTTTGAGACTTACGAATTCATAATTATAAAGCAATCTCCTTCTAAAAGCTGTTAAAGTGATTAACCGGAAACTTATAAACAATTTCATTAGGCCTGGTCTTAAGATTTACTAAGTTATCCAATGTCGAATGGTTATTAATGATGTTACGGTAAGTTTGGTTAATCTGCTCCAAAGTGGTCAAGGGGGACGAACTTGGAGTTGGAAGTGTAACAAATGGAGCGGTCACGGATTAAACCAAATTTGACGACCTCAGGATACTTAGAGTTCGTTTAACTAAGACGAAATTTCTAAGAGGTACTCCTCTCGAGAGCTTTTATGTATCGAAGGTCCACAAACCACATACAAACAGGTGATTACACTTTCTCACAAAAAAATCTTTTTGAATCTTGATCTTCACAAAAAAATGATTTTTTGAAGTGCTTCGAAGATTGGAAAAAACGTTGGCACAAGTGTATGATATCCCAGGGGGATTACTTTGAAGGGTAAAAAATAGATATTCACGAATAAATAAATAATTTTTGAAAATACACAAAATTCGCGATACTTTTTGTACAGTACATCTATTTTATGACATACAATATATCTTTATAGATCCTTTTAAAAAATATTCTTATCAATACAAATATTGTGGTGAAACACGACACACTTCAGCATCGGAATCTGTAACTTTTCACTTATCAAAAACATTCCAATGAAGATTGCAATTTATCATTTATCTTAAAATTTAGGAATTCGGGCGGTTTCGGTACATAGTGACGTTCTCTGACACTATCATGCACATCGATCACTAAAAGGAATCCGAGTAATTTGAAACTTTCTTTTAATATTTTCTATGTGAGAAAGAAGTCACTCTCGGTCGGTAATTAATAAAAAATGACAATCTACATAATTTCCACAATCATAGCCCCACACTAGGATCCCCTGTGTCCTGGGTACCATGTACACACACAAACGATACACTAACACCCAGCCACAGAACAGAAATCTGAATTCATCACGTAGATTTCTGGCTGGCCGGGGATCGCATCTGGAACCCTCTGCGTTTCAGACCAGTATAGTGACCGTACCGCCACGCACAAAACAATACATTTACTTGCCAATAGTTTATTCTTTAGCCTTATTATATTTAATTTATTATTGAACAAATGTAAAACAACAACGAAAATTCAGAAATCAGTAAAGTTGCCGCTAAAAAAATATTATCAGATGTCATTGAGCGGCAATAACCCCAGTTATGCAGCATGTATGCAGCAGTTATGCAGCATGTATGCAGCATGCGGTACATCTGATAATATTCATCAGGTGTACTGCATGGTCGTTTACTACTTCTCTATGTTTATATAGAATATACAATGATATCACATACATTTTAATGAACACAAAGTATGCGACATCGGTATGTTCTGCCATCTTTGTACAAACACCTTTCACGGTGCGCCTCATTGAAACTGGCTGTCACGATTGAGTTAAGAACAATCTTTGATATGCGTCTTTCATAGTGCTCTGTTCATGTGACTGCAGTCATAAGGAAGTATTTCGTATCGCCATTGAACTATTCCATTAATTTTGCCTTAGATTTAACCATCAAATTTAGTATATTGTGTGTCGTGAGTGGGGTTAAGCTAAAAGGTACAAAAATGTTTTAATTTATTACTAAAAAAATGAAAGTTTTTGATTAATTGTTAAATAGTGTTAAATTATTAACAGTGTTAAATAAACGATATTGTTAAATTTCAGTAGAAATAAGTGTGGCGCTTTTGAATTATTGTCCAAGCCAATGGAAAAATTATGCACTAAACACAATATTTTAATGGATTAAAAAGTTAAAATAACTGACACTTTATGTTCCTGGAACATAGCATGGGTATTTAGCTTTGTATAAGCAATGATAGTCTAGTGGTTAAAAAATCGGCCTGTCAAACGGGAGGACCTGGGTTCAAACTTCAGGCACGCACCTTTGATTTTTCCAATTTCCAATTAATTATCACTTTCGTGGCGGTGCAAACGCGCCTAAGAGTTCTTAACAAAAAAGTTCTCAAAGGTGTGTGAAGTCAATCCACACCATGCCAGCGTGGTGGACTATGGCGTAAATCCTTCTCACTCTGTGGAGACCTGTGCCCAGCAGTGGGACTGAAATGGTTGATGATAGATTTAGCTTTAAGTTTGTGAAAACGTTAAGTAAATTTGCGTTATTTAAATAATAATGTAAATCGACATATTTTGTATCGAATTACAAACAAAACAAATAATTTAATTAAGACGTGCTTAAAATCGCCGTGTAATACGGAAATACGGAAGTGTCTTATGCAAGATGTTGTAATGAATATTATTTCTGATAATATTGCTTTTCAAGATTCCTTATATAATGGCCATAATACTAATGTTACATACAAACGGACACATTCTAAGATGTCAGTATTGCATAATTTCTAGTTGTCGACAAGTTAACATTTACGTTATTTAATATTTAATCAGGTTATATAGAAACGGTAACAAGTTTATGTAGAGTATGTTAGTAGAATTTATTATATCCGATAATACGTTATGTATGAGCTATATCATGTACGAGCTGGTGCCCGCGACTTCGTCCGCGTGGACGCAAGCACGCCAAATAACGAATTTTATAATAAAATTTTGCTACTTTGGGTTACATTATTGCAATTTTTTGGGGATCCCT
>DWJS01000647.1:0-10612 GCA_018248975.1 Codatractus imalena | reverse complement strand
ATATGAGCAAAAAACTAAAATGGGGATCAAGTGTCCCCAGTCTCCCCTACAGCTTTTAGGGGGGCTTTCCGGAACGTGACTATTGATAGCTGCTCTTACATGAGTTTAGAATATTGTAGTCATCTCATCTACAGTACTGCAGTTTTCGAACACATTGTCCCACCGGATTTTGTTGAGATCAGCAATAATGTTTATATAATCGGCTTTGTAAAAACAATTGTAAAACGTTTATTTAAATCTAGACCACAAACAGTGTCAATTGAAAGGTTATATTGTAATGGCGGATGCAAACTATCTATAATTGGCAGCGGATGACAATCTGTTAGTTGTAAAACTTTTAAATTGCTTAATACTAAATCTAGGATCATCTTTAGTTTTTAAGTTGTTTATATTGGGTTAAGTTACTTAACGCTGTAAAGTCTAGAAATAAAGTTGAAAACAAGCTATTACTTCCCGTAGTGGTAGAATCGGAAGAGTCACCGTTCCCCGTAAAATCCCAGGTAATAGATCCCAAGTTGAAATCACCGGCAAAAAGAAAATTTGTGAGATTGTTTTGTTGTAAAACTGTAATGTCGTTTGGATGTATTCTTTTAATAATATGTTAATAGGTTTATTGTCAACTGACATTTTGCTTTTATCTAAAGGTATGAATGACAGTTACATCACAAATAGGTTTTTCATTGTCCTTAGGATCTAATATTATTGAATCCATCTCTTGGCAGTTTGAATCCGCAATAGCAATTAAAGATGCACCTGAAGCAATTAAAAAGTTAGTACAAGTAATAATTTCCGGCGAAATGGGATTTGGCAAATCTTTTTGTGATGCTTGATTTGTTGGTCTAACTTTGAGGCTGTTTTCAAACTGGTACATTTTGGATCTTGATGAATATCTACTTTTACGACCTGTAGCGCTGATGTTATATTTGGATAAGTTTGATTTTCGAATATTGATATTTTTTCATTCTGATATAAAGGAAGACTTGTTTCGACTCCTTGAATTTGTGTATCAGGGTTTGACTCAAATCAAAAAATCAAAACTGGTCTTTCTCAAATCCTTCTGCATGTCATCAATTTTATCCTCCAAAATAGTTATATATTTCCTGTCTTCCTGCGCCTGAATTTCCAAATTTTTAATTTTCATTTTATATTCTTCATTTTGAGATGTCAGGAATGCAATTGAGTTTTCGATATTTCGATTTGATTCCTGTATGTCTGCAGTATCGGTGCAATCTTCTTGATTTCACCACTATGCGTAGACATCATTGAATATATTAACTTTTTCATCTCTTCCTTAAAATCTGAGAATTCCGCACTAAAAATTTACCATTACCATTTACCATCGATTACGTAGCGATCCTCGTAGGTGTCGTAGCACAAAGTTCTAACATTTTCGTAGCAATTATGACGACTGTCTCGTTTACTTTCGAATCACATCGAACGAGAAGAATCACACGAGACGTGTATAGCATTATCACACTTTATCAGTCCACGCCCTTGCAGGTGTGCAAGTTCGTAAACCACTTTATTAGTCCGCGCCGACACGGCCATTCTGCAAAAAGGTCGCCCTCGACCTGTAAGGAAGGAAAATGAACAGTACACCATAATTTTAAGTAATAGTCATAGGAAGGCCCTTGACCTCAATTTACATCACTGTACACAATAGTAAGGAGGCCCCTGTCCTCGACTTACGTTACTCTACGCAATAGTAAGGAGGCCCCTGTCCTCGACTTACGTTACTCTACGCAATAGTAAGGAGGCCCCTGTCCTCAACTTACGTCACTCTATGCAATAGTAAGGAGGCCCCTGTCCTCAACTTACGTCAATCATCAAAGCAAATAACTTGCAAACAAGCTATCTAAGTATGTATGAATGTACTAATTTTTTTTTGACATAACAATTACGGAATGTTACCTTTATTGTTCTGTAATCTCAGTGTCTGAGACTTGATCCAAATCATCATGATTGGCAATTTCGGTATGGTGCATACTGGGGTCTGGTATCACTGTAGACTTTTCTAGCGCCGACATGGAATCCTGACTTATGTTTTCATCTAGCTTGGGTGCCAATCTTAGTTGATCATGAGCTACTTTCTTAGGGCGTCCGCGTCCTGTTATCTTTTTTACTTGGTAACGGTCGTTTGGTAGTATCTTCCAAATAACATATGCATCTGGGTATTTAAGATCAAGCTTGATTTGAGATCTAGGGTTGGTCTTAAATAAAACAATATCTCCTTTTTGGAACCTTTTCACCTTGGCTTTACCCTTGTCAAACCTCTCTTTATCTTGTTTTCCTCGTGATTCTATTTTCTTTTGCATGTAATTATCTAGTTGATCTCGACTCACTGTCCTTTCTTCCTCGTCGATTAAAGATATTAATTCTGGTGGTACTGCATATTGTCTTCCTGTGAGAGCTTTAATTGGGCTCACATTTGTAGTCTTGTTTTTGGTACAGTTGATTGCTAGCTGAAGTGCTTCCAAACCTTTCTTCCAGTCTTGAGTTTCGTAATTACGAATTATGGTTAACCCGTTCGTCACAACACTCATCACTCGCTCCACCTGACCATTAGCTCGACTAGCTCCTGGAGCTATGAAGTGTTGGTGGATATCATAAGATTTGCAAAATTCTTCAAATTCAGCTTTAAAAGCAGTGTCCTGGTCGCTAATAATTCGTCTGGGTGCTCCAAATAGAGACACCACATATTTGAGTGCACGCAGCATTGATAAGGCAGTCTTATTTGTGGCATAAGTCAGAGTCACAAACTTAGTGTAGGCGTCAATAATGACAACAACATACTCGTGCTTGTTGTTTCTTTTGGTAAGATGTCCAGTCATGTCTATATGGATCGTATCAAAGGGGACAGGTTTCTTCTCAATGGGATACATTTGTACCTGTTTGGCTCCGGAGGGTCCTTTGCTAGTTTTGCATATAATGCAATTATCCACGAATCGTCTTACTGTTGTGGACATCTCTGGAAACCAATAACATTCTTGAATCTTCGAGAGGGTTTTTTCCCACCCGAAATGTTTTAGTGCGGTATGGTAAGCATTAATGATGCTCCATTGGTATGATTTTGGAACCACTTTTTTCCACTTCTTGCATCCAGATTCTTCTTTGTCGTAATGGCGTTCTAAAACAAGGTTATTCAAACGATATTCATTTATTTCTTCGGCGTGATCCAACCTTTTTATAATTTGAGCTAATTCTGCGTCACGTCTTTGTTCAATCTTTAACCATGTATCAATATTCTGAGTTATATTGATGCACGCCACAGGATTGCGGCTAAAGAAATCGGCATGTTTCATTCGACATCCTTGACGGTACTCTATGTTGAAGGTGTAGTGTTGGAGATATGACCACCATCTATGGATTCTTGGCAGCAGTTCATGTTTGTTTGATGATGTTTTTATGGCATTGCAGTCAGTGATTACCGTAAAAGATCTGCCATAGAGATATTGCCGAAAATGCTTGATTGCTCTGACTATTGCAAGAGTCTCCAATTCGTAGGAGTGGTAGTGACTCTCGGGTTCAGTGGTTCTCATACTCATATATGCAATTACATGTTGTCGACCATCCTTCAATTGTATAAGGATAGCGCCCAACCCTGTACTGCTGGCGTCCGTATGGAGTTCAATTGGAAGTCCTTCTCGAAAAATAGTCAATATTGGTGCTGATGTTAAACGACGAATGATGTCGAGTCTGACGCTTTCACATTCTGCAGTCCATCGGAATTGTGCACCTTTCTTCGTTAAATTATATAGTGGGATCATTCGTTCCGAAAATGATGGTATAAAGCGTCTGAAGTAGCCAGCCAAGCCACAAAACTGACGAACTTGTTTTACGTTCGTAGGCACTGGAGACTTCTCTAAAGCATCGACCTTCCTCGGGCTCGGACGAACCGTTCCATTTGTGATTAAGTTTCCGAGATACTCAATGGATGTCTTAAAGAAGGAGCACTTTTTTATATTAACAGTAAATCCGGTGTCGGTTAAGGCTGCTAAAACATTTTCCAGGATCTGTAATCCCTCATCGACTGTTTTACACTTTATTAACACATCGTCCATATAAATCAAGATATGATCCTGTAATGGTCGTAATGCTGTCATAATCGCTCGTTGAAAAACCGCTGGTGCGTTCATCAGTCCAAACGGCATTCTGATGTATTCGTATAAACCGTCTGGTGTAATAAATGCAGTTTTTGGTATCGATTCTTCTTTGATTGGAATCTGATAAAAGCCTTGCGCCATATCTAGGCTGATGAAATAGGTGGCATCCGATAATCTGTCAATTTGATCTGAAATTATAGGAAGTGGGAACTTGATGGGAACAGTATTTTTATTTAGTTCTCGATAATCGGTGCACATTCGATCTTCCCCGTTCTTCTTCTTAACGAGAATTACTGGGCTAGCAAAATCCGAGGTGCTCTCTCTGATGATTCCGTGATCCATCAAGTCATTAATAATGGCCTTCAAGTTTTGTCGTTCTATTGGTGCCATTCGATAAGGTCTTCTAGATACTACTTTGGTTGGATCTTTCAACTGGATTTCCAAAGTTCCCGTGGTTACTTTGTTTTGTGGAATCCCGGAGACGAATGTATTTTTGTATCTTAACAATAGATTTTTCAACTCAGATACTTCTGTCACATTGGTTAAATCAGTGTCCAAGTTTGTAAACAGATTCTGTACAGTATCGATGCTAGAAATGATCGTGTTCCTCATCATAATGGCTCCTTTCTCAGTAATTAGAACATTTAAACCTGTGCCTTTTACTATTTCTGCTCCAATTAAAAGACCACAAGGCGTTTCGTGGTCTTCTACGATGTGAAAAGCGATTTCCACAAATATGCCATTTATGTCACACGTTACATTAATCCGTTGGCAAGACAAAATTGGAACACTCTCACTGCCAATACCCTTCAGCATTAAGGAACAATCTTCCCGTTTTCCAGGGAGGGACTGACTAACTGAGCGTCTTATCAAGGATCGTGCTGCACCGCTATCATAAAAGGCCGTAAACTTGCGATTACTGATATTGACAATCATTGGTGTCAATATGTCTTCATGTTCTCTAGCCAAGTGTACCTTTTCAGCTTCATCCCCCATTTTTTTAAAACAAGTGGATTCAACATGACCCACTTTTTCACAATAACTGCACTTAGGCCTAGGGCGCTCGGTTCGGCTAGAAGATTCTTTTGTATTGACTGTGCTTAGCAATGGCTTTGGATCGTTAATCTTCTCATTAAACTTGTTACAGTTTGATTGCACATGTCCAGGTTTACCGCATTTGAAACAAATTATAGTTTCGTCTCTACTGTTACGAACTCTTGCTCGTTTAGCGGGTGGTTCACCCTGCAATTGCCTAGGTTCCCGCTGTTTGAATGTAGCTGCAACCGAAATAAGTTCTGGAACAGAACAGCACTTGCTAGACAATAAACGTAATCGAAGAAACTCGTTGTCTATGCAACCAATAACGGCCTCCACGGCGTCCTTTTCTTTGTCGCCATTGATGACTCGTTTCCAAATATTCCAGGCTTTAGTTATTGATTCGGCTGGATTTGTGACATCAAATTTAAAACTTCGTAATTTCGCTATATCATTTGAGTATCGAGCTTCGGGTTCAAATGTTTGAATTAATGCTTCTCGCATGTCGGTCCAAACTGGTGACTTCACTAACCATGTGTCTCCAAGAGTTTTGGCCCGACCTTGCAATAGGCCAGCTATTTTGGTACATATCTCGTAATCGGTTAATTTCCAGTGGGTCTTTGCCCTGTCCACGTGTTCACACCAATCACGAATTGGTACATCACCATCAGGGTCAAATGATGCGATATAGATGTCGCTGAGTCTTGGTCGTTTTGTTGGGGCCACAGCCTGGTTTAGTAACCCTGCAAGAAATTCATGATTGGCTTGCATACTGACCTGCTGCTGTCGTGTTAAATTCTCTATGATGTTGGCCAGTGCGGACAATGCTTGATTGTTATCATTGCCATCTCGTCCTGTGCAGGTGGATGGAGCCGAAGATACACCTCGGTCCATCCCACTTCTGATTTCGGATGTACGGGGCGTGTGTTGGAGAATTGGCGAAGGAGGACGCCAGTCCTGCGCGTCCATGTTATCCCTTGTCGGTTCTCGCGACATAGTGTTGTATATTAAAACTTCAGGACTTGAATACAATGAATTTTATTACAACTTATTTAAATTAATAAACAAATACTAATTAAAATGATTCAGGCGTTAACACCTATCACAATTATTTTTGAGATCTAGACGGAGTGAGTGCTTCGATCAAAAAGGAGCCGATCGGCACAGCGCGCTGCATTATAAACCAGCAGCCGGTCCGTCCCCACCTCGCCTGATTCATAGAGTGGTACCATGACGTTACTCGTTGCACGTGTGCAAGTTCGTAAACAACTTTATTAGTCCACGCCCTTGCAGGTGTGCAAGTTCGTAAACCACTTTATTAGTCCGCGCCGACATATATTTCAACCTATATTACCTATATCCATTTCAATCTCTCATGTGTGAATTGCACACATTTTTTTTAAATTTATATCAGTTAATATTTTTCTTTGCAAATATGGGACGTAAGTAATAATTTTCTTTTTTTATCCTACAAAGTTAGCCAACGAGAATGCAGTCCACCTGATGGTAAGTGGTACATGCCACCCATGGACATCAGTAATCATCCCTAAGTGCAATTAAATCATACCTAAGTTTGATCACAGATGCATTGCTACCCACGAGGACTAAGATGTTCACCTCATAGCCTTTAGCCGGCAACCACGTCTCCAAACCGAAACACAAAGATTACTTCACAAAGGATTATGAGAGTGGTGGTACCTCCCCGGTTGAACTAAATGAGTTCTATCACCTGTCCATAATATAATCACATGTCTTAATATATTATTAGGTCATATTAAAAATTATTTGTAATCTTTATCACATGATAGATCTATTTGGTTTTTAGTTGGTGGATGAACTTACTGCCCCAAGACCCGAGGGGGAAGAGAAGGTTGAAGACATTCAAGTGTTGCTGACATCTGATGCACATGCATCTAACTTGAGAGAATTAAAAGTAAGATTCTATGTAACAGAAATAGCAAATCTAACATTATCATTAATAGATTGATAATAGCAATGTTATTAATCCTTTCAGTGTAGGTATATTACAGACACCTATTTGGCTACCCAATTAAGTGCCTGCAATCATGTCCCATCTAAGCCACTTTCCATGTTTGCCAGAATAGTATATAAATAAGTATATAAGGAACGATGAGTGTGTGTAGTAAAGAATGTTATCTTAGAAAGAGAATAAAAATACATTGTTGTCTTTACCAAGGCTGTAGAATAATTTCTATGATAAACATATCAAGAAACAACCATAGAGTGTGAATAAAAATGTATCAAGTATATTTCATTTTCAGTCAGAAACAGTTGCAAGACTAGTAAAAATACCAGGCATAGTTATATCTGCATCTGGGATAAAGGCAAAGGCTACAAAAATATCAATCCAGTGTCGATCGTGCAGAAATGTAATCCCCAATTTGCCAGTAAAGCCTGGCCTCGAAGGTTATGTTATGCCAAGAAAGTGTAACACGTAAGTTGCTTTTTTCAATGACTACCCTTTTATACAGATTAGGACAATTACAATTCCGACAGATAACAGCAAGCGACTAAAGTTCGTGCGAACTTCCAAGCTTTGGAGGGCATATAAAGCTGTCAATCGCTGTTGTTGTTTTGGTAGCAGTAATTAAATCTCTAAGGCCGGTTTGAAACCATCCAAAAGAGTTGACCCACGACCTTCTCAACAAACTGCTTTGGAGCAACTTGGTAGAATGCATACTCTTCTCCTAAGTCTTCCTCAGTTTTGGGGAGAAACCCGGGTCCAGCAATGGGACATGAAAAGGGTTGCAGCCAATGCTACCAAAAGACAGGTTTATACAAGAAGTTAGTGTACTGTAACACATAAATAATCTCTAAAGCATTGGTAACTTTATAGGTCTCTTCATGTACCTTTTGTACATCAGGTGATGCTCATTCCACATCCTGACTGTACACAACTAAATGGTAAAACCAAGCATAAAATGCAGCACAAAATAGTAAAAATATAGGATGAAATTGTGTTTGTATTGAATTTCAGAGAACAAGCCGGACGTCCAAAATGTCCACTGGATCCATACTTCATTATTCCTGACAAATGTAAATGCATAGATTATCAGGTACAACTGTTTTTTAACTATCAATCAATATTTCATATAGTATTATTATCGTATAACATCTTGGGGACATGCAATTTTTATGATTATTCTGATTATTCTGCTTTATTAAATGTCTTTAAATATTCAGGTACTGAAACTGCAAGAAGCCCCAGAGTCCATCCCGCAGGGCGAAATGCCGCGCCATCTCACAGTATACTGTGAAAGGGTGTTGTGTGAGCGGGTAGCGCCAGGGGCGAGGGTCACTGTATTGGGCATCTACTCTATTAAAAAGATTGCTAAGATAGGGGTACGTAAACCATTAACAATATTTGATTTGATATTCATTGCACATGACTAATATGTCTGCAACTTTCCCCACGTCTTTCCCCACAACTAGAGAAGGCCAATGCGGATTGATGGAGACGCTTAGTGGTAAACCCACATTTGATGTTTTCAAACCGCCCATAAGGCCTCCGATAAGGTTTGACGACTGTTATCCTGTTGAAATAAGCGGCACCGATATCTTAACGTGCCCTCCGAAACACGGGAGCGCGCTTGAAATTTTGCCACTAGCGGTCACCAACCTATCCGATAATCTACCAACCGCGCCCAACATTGTAGATCTTTGTATCATTAACTATGTAGATCAGTTGAGAACTACACAAGACACGGGGCTATGAGTGCTTCACATGACTAATATGAGTTGAAAATTTAAAAAAATCATGTTGATACATTTTGAACAGGTTTCATACATAACACATGCCATATAATATAAGAAAATCCTGAATGCCTAAGAAGAGCATGCACATTCAGTACAATTTCTACAGAACATGTTTTTTGCAGAGGGAGGGCCGTGACAAAGGTTCCGTGGGCGTGCGGTCATCGTACGTCCGCGCGGTGGGACTGGCGGCCGAGGAGGGCGTCACGGGCGGCCTGCGCCCCTTCACCGCAGACGAGGAGGAGCAGTTCCGCCGCCTTGCCGCTGCTCCCGACGTGTACGAGCGTGTCGCCACCTCCATCGCGCCCAGCGTGTTTGGTGCTGTCGATATGAAGAAGGCTATCGCTTGCTTGCTGTTTGGAGGTTTGTAGGAACAATAATGTTTGTAGGAATAATCGATGAACCTAGGAAGTTTCAAGATCAAGTATATGTTAGGAAATCATCACTTTCGGAAAAGCAGGAAAGCATTGAGATACTATGAGACAAGTAATAATAGTGCCTATTAGGGACTCTTGTAGGTCCAGTAGTTCGCCCCAGAAACACTAGGCTAAAATAGATATAGTAGGATAAAAGAATGACCTATATTCACCTTAAAAATATTAATATTTTTATTTAAAAAATCTACTGTAATAAATGATTCCTTATTATTTTTACTATTCTAGGGTCTCGCAAGCGCCTCCCCGATGGTTTAACGCGGCGTGGAGACATCAACATATTGCTCCTGGGTGACCCTGGTACAGCCAAATCCCAATTGTTGAAATTTGTTGAGAAGGTGGCCCCAATTGGTGTGTATACGTCTGGCAAGGGCTCCAGTGCCGCTGGACTCACTGCATCTGTTATACGAGATCCTGGAACCGTAAGTACTTTTCATCGTGCAATGATATGATTAAACTAATAAAAATCTCTTGTACAAAATCTCAGGCGATCATCCTACTATTTTGCTCTGGTATGTTCTTGTTTATTGACACTTTTTTCTTGATTCACTACCATGAGTGAAGTATTTAGAATGAGATGGTCCCACAGCGAATAAGAACAAAATTATTGCAATACCAACAAGATCAGTATGACGTAAATTGAAGAAATTTTAAGACAAAGGATTTGAATATAGATTTTTCATTGAGCTCTGTCTATAATTTTATTTTTTATGTGTTATGTGGCAGCGCAACTTCGTGATGGAAGGTGGCGCGATGGTGCTCGCCGACGGTGGCGTGGTGTGCATCGACGAGTTCGACAAGATGCGCGAAGACGACCGTGTGGCCATTCATGAGGCTATGGAACAGCAGACCATCTCCATTGCCAAAGTATGTGTGTTTACAGCATTAGATTTTGAGTATAATACACGATCATATTAATTAGTTGGCATATGATAGTTTTTAAGATTGTAATTTTCTTTGTGAGTGAATTGTACTTAATCTTAAGAGAAATCTAGTCTTTAACCATATCTATTATAGTTATCATAAAGGCTTTTCACAGAGTATCAGTGCTACTACGTGCTACGTGCTAGTTTTTTGATTCTTTAAAGTGGTGTTAATTGAGACTATAATTGTAAAGTATAGTATTTTTTTCGTTTTTCGAATTGTGTAGTTGCTGTTGGCCATCGTGGCCTTGACAGCTTCACCGGGTTTTTTGAGGCGAGTTCCTGATGGGGCTCAAGCCTGGGGAATAGAAGACTATGATCGGTAAGGAAGAGATGTTTTTGG
>DWJS01000646.1:0-10614 GCA_018248975.1 Codatractus imalena | reverse complement strand
CCTCCAGGCTTGAGCCCCATTAGGAGCTCGCCTAAAAAACCCGGTAAAGCTGTCAAGGCCACTATGGCCAACAGCAAATACACAATTCGAAAAAAAACGGATGCAGTCAGTAATACTAAACAAAAGTTGTATGTCATCTCGTTAAGAGTCAAACGACATCTATTGCCTAGCGGCACTCGAACAATTTAAGTTTTAATGCTACTGCGTGATTGTGAGATGCATTTAGCTCCAAGTTACAAGAGGACAGCGTTGGTTCATCTATTAAGATATACGACGCTACAAAATATTCTAGTTGAAAATATGTTAGATTATTGTATTATAGTATATGTGTATGTATCGGTATTGCTTTAATTACTGTATCAGATCTAATAGGTTCGTCGTTAAAAACTTAAACTTAAACGTTAGGCAAGGTACAGGAGCTTACTACTTTTATGTAACTATCTATGAAACAAGATGGCTGAGATAAAGTAAAATAATTGACAATCAAACCAAAAAAAAGCTGAGTTTCTTGCCGGATCTCAGGATTTCGTGTTAGGATCTAGCTGTAAAAACAAATTGTAACCGTACATTACAGTACAGTACTATTGTACAGTACCGTACTGGATCGTACTGTAACGTACCGTACCGTACGGTTCCGTACAACCGTACATAAACCGTCAATTTGGGTTTCCTCGAGCCTATACAAAATAAATACATTTCCTTTCATTTCGATTCCACTGGTAATGTGCCCGCTAACTCTTACACATTAGGCCATACCCAAGTCATTGGCGTACGTTGTACCAATTGATTCATCTCGTGACTCAACAGTTGACAAGTGGTACTAATACTCGAATGAGTAGCTGATAAGTTTTTTAATTGTCACTTCAAACTTAGTGTTGACAACCCTTGAACTTGATTTATTGGTTTAATACGATGAGACCCGTGGCGGTGTGGTTACCACACCAGTCTGACACGCAGAGGGCACCAGGTTCAATCCCCGGCCAGTCAGAATCTAACTGATTTAGATAACAGTCTGGATAACAGTCAAACCATGTCGGAGGCCTTTTGTCGGAGGGTGGTTTATACTTCCAACACGCGTTGGCTAATCCATACTCTCTCCTCGAATCCGCGTTGAAGCAGTATGGTGGAGCATCTTCCAGGCCTTCCCTGTAGCGGGGGGAGGCCCGTGCCCAGCAATGAGATCCAAAAAGGTTGCAGCCATACAAGAAAATAATCCCTGGACAGCCAGAAATCTAAGTGATGGATTTAATTTTCTGTTCTAGGTCTTGGTGATCGTGTTTCGTCTTTGTGTGTGCATGGTACGCACGTCACAGGGAATCCTAGTGTGGTGAGCAAAACGGTTGCAGGCACATTATGATTTTCTGTTAAATATAAATATTCTAAGTACTTGTACGTTGTCTTTGGCCATAATAAACAATTTCAATTTTCTTCAAATCAGATGAGCCTCATTAAAATCGGAATCATGGTTACCCTACACATGACTCACGGCCATGACGACTGTTATAGGTCACAGTTCAACTCCGAGAAGTTTAGGTCCAAAGCCGTGATGCTATATAGAAAAGCGTGACATAATGATAACGATGAATCACCTTTTTTATCCCTTTTAACCCCGTCGTAAGAGTGTTTAAGTTTAAAATGGCACAGGTATAGAAGCTTATAAGCTTATAAGAAGCTTATAAACGAATTAACTGAATTATTGAAATTATTTATTTGTTAAATTTACAAGAAATAAAACTAACAAAATTAGGTAATTTGATAATATCAGTAAATCCTTATAGAAGACTATTTTTGTCTCTTTTGATACATGTATTGAGTTTAAGCTTGCAAAACATTGGCGATATCGAACCCGCGTTAAATATTTATTGGTTCAATATTTGTAATTCTGATAGAAATGTGTATTGTCTGCGTATCTGGAATAATCCCGTATTGTTCTAGAAAATGATCGAGGTGTTTTGTGCTTAATTCAGCCATTGTTTTTAGTCTGTGGATCTATGTCACAGACTTGAAATGTTATCCAAAATTTACGTCAACAAAAATGTAACGTATTTGTCTTTGGTTTATTTTCTTTTTTTATCGATGTCGATGGTGCATATTACCAATATCTGTCATAAATCCTAGTTATTGAAGTTTTAAATGATGTGACACAATATTTATTGCCATCACTAGAACTTTGTAAAATAGTTAAGAATTACACAGGTCACAGGACTTTGTGCCATACAGGATGCAATGATTTCTTTGTTTTATAAACACATCAAACGAGCGTGCAATACATCTGTTGGTAAGTGGCCAGTACGATCTAGACATCTAGGTGTTATAAGATGCTTTGGGTACTTATAACATATCTAAATATCCCCTTTTCGCGCCGCGTTACAATTAGTGATGTGCCGGATCGTTAAAAATGTATATCCGCGGATACGGATCCGAATACCGATATTTGGTGTCAAGATCCGCGGATACGGGTCTTATAAAAATAGTTGATTTTGTTATGTACTATTGTTCACTACCTTTGAGTTATGTACTATTAGTATGGTCACTTACTATGATAAATGTTTGCAATATAATGGTGTCAAATTTTTGATTTTAAGAAATAAAAAAAAAATCTGAATGGAATTTAGTACTTTTTTCATTCTTTCTAATCACCTATATATATTATTTCATATTATCAATGGAAAATTAATAAGATAGAAGATCCGTAAAAGATCCGCGAGAAAATTAACGGATACGGATACAGATACGGATCTTTCTTCTCCTTCGGATATCTGCGGATACGGAACATCACTAGTTACAATATCCGTGTAAATCACATTAATCATAAAACTTTTTGATGCAAAGAAATTTTAAATTGAACTAGATTTTTAAACTTTAGAGGTTAATCGTATTATCTTAAATATTCCAACTGGTCTTAAGGATGTATCTACAGTGTACACTCAGATATGAGGATATAAAACGTGAGAGATTTTTACGACCACTTTATCAAGATAACACTTGATACGGGATAGTTTGGATGTGGAAAAGAATTTACGTCGAATTTTTAAACAGTCTGATATTTTAAATGTGGAATGTGATTTTGACGTTTGAATTAATATTTTTTTATTTTCTATCTAATTATTATGCTATTAATAATAAAACATTTGATAATAAATTATACAAAAAATGTACGGGTATTTCTGTAAATAATAATTGAAATTAGAATTCTTCTAATAATTTAATTTCAAATGAAAATGTTATTTCATTTGAAATGCATGTTCGAAATTTAAAACGAAGAGACAAATGAATGGCATTCGTATTCACTCGTACATTTCGTTCGTTCTTTTATTCTTTACAGGAATACTCACTCAGGAAGCTTCCTCAAACTTCCTTATATGAATGGTCGCAAGTTCGCCGTTTGATGCAGACGATCCTTGTGCCAATTCACGGGAACCGGATCGTCAATGAGGGGAAAGTCTATATCGATAAAATTTAAAGTTATATCTTTGTTAGAGGAACAGTTAGAAAATTTCAAAAGTATTACCCGGCTGAGAGCAAATAATCAGCTAAGTGCGAGTTGGCTCACACACAAAAGATTCCGTACATTTCCGTCTTTAAAATCAAACGTATAACGTTGAACAAAAATACGTTTAAGTAGTGACAAGTGCAACGCAATATAAAAATATCTCTGGATATTACGGGGTATATCAATATAATGAATGTATAAATATCGCTGGATATCATATAAAATAAAACGATATCACACTTGTGAGACTTGTTCACTGTCGCAATGGTTCAATAGATGGCAAGAATTCAGATAGGTAACTGTTACCATTATAAAACTATTATTTTATTCATTGTTATTTTCTTTACTTGTTGTTATAGCGGCGCTAATTAGTACACAGTTCATAAGATATGAAGTGTCTACCTATTACAGTTCATAAGATACAACCCTACCCAACATAACAGACAGACGGACACCGAAGCCTTAGCAATAGGTTCTCGTTAGTACCCTATGGGTACAGAACCCTAAAAATAAAGCCTATATCATCAGAACGTAACAACTTCTCTTTAACATCTTAAAACTCATTATAAACACATGCAAAGACACTATATAAAACAGATTTAATTAAAATTGGCTGCAAAAAATCCAAGGCTACACTCAATGTGTTCTTATATAAATATAAATAATAGCACATTTCTGCAAACCTTGAACCTAATAGAGCGTCATTAAAAGACCGTATTAATTAATGGAAGACGAAGGCCGTTAGGCAGTAACAAGTCTTACTAATTTAGTTCTTTCAACATTGAACCATACAGTATTAAACAGTAATTATAACTACAATCTACTTAGTTATAGTAGTCATTGCATAATAGGACCGTTTGGACAGATGCCATTATACATCACTTTGTTATTAAATTTAACTAACATTGTATGAAAATATTAACCCAGAGTCTCGGATACTTTTCAACATATCTAAGAAGAAAACAAGAGCAATTAATTAAATTTATAAACTATTTTTCATATTTTAACAAAAACCAGTCAAATAATACAATAGGATATTGTTACAACGTTGTATCAGTCGCCTCATTTCACAGTGACTGGCTCATTTGACAGTAGAGCTTGCAGTTTGAAATCATTCGGAAGCAACTCAACTTGATGTACTGTCCAATAATAAATTATTGTATATATAAATGTCGTTGGCTAAAAGAATATGTATATTATGTCGTGTTGCGAACGATTAAGGGATTAAATCCAGGAAATAGGAAGCAGCGGCTCCCTGCAAATTTTAGGTATCTACGTACGTGGGGCCTCTATCATCTTTATCAACCTATGACTATCCTACTGCACGGATATGCTCTCAGAGTTAGCCGGTACACTTCACACACCTTAAAAAACTCTGTACTGTTTCAAAAATTATTTGTATTATTCAAATGCTAACTTCAGTTTTACTCCAGTACGCATCTTCAGTAATCGCGCGATATTTATGTTACTTGCTGAAAGTAATGTGCTAAACTAAAGCAATAATAATAAAATGAAGTATAACAAAAATATCGATATAAATTACCTGTACGCAGCACATCCCTATGACAGAATGCGGCGCAGTAAGTCTCTGTGAATGAACAACTGCAAAGCTTACTCATGTAGCGTCTGCCATCCCTTTCACACTTACAGATTTGACCTTCGTGCGAGTGAAACAGCAAAAGTCAAGAAAGCCTTAGGATTATAAAGCTGTAAAGTTGAACGAGTTTCGTGCACAGATTAAAAACAGTGGGTCCTTGTTTGAGTCTTATTGTTTGTGTTGGCAGCCATATTGGAGGTATCGTTCTACTAATGTTTTTGTTAATTCGCCAGCAGTCGGCTCTTATGATCGTATTTTTTACCGTAAAAGAGATTAGAAAATAAAACTATTTTTAAAATATCGTAAGCTTCGATATTTACGATATTGTGATACACCAATTCTCCTTAAAACATATTATTTGTAATCTGTAGCTTTATAGCCAACACCCGCTATTTATGATACTCCTAAAGAAAAATCAAAACTTGTCTATGGTTTAGGACTCCAACCAATTAGATATAACAGAATATCAAAATATGTTCTACATTCATTTCCTGTATTGCAGCTTTCTTGGAAAACCCCAAAGACAAGTAGCCAAGCTTCCAAACAATAATATTTTATTTAAAAACAACAATCTGGCGTAACCACAACAATCTCTGCTTCACAGCAGCGATGTAGTAAGCTGTGTTCTGGCTTAAGCGCTTTTACCTTTACCTTTTAACACCTTTTTTAAAATCTTTGTAATCCTCTAACCCTATACTAAAAAGCAACAACGCATTTATGATGGGTCTCAGGATTTCTTTTCTATCTGTGGTCGATTTCAGATACATTACATTTTTGGACGATTATTTGGAGTTAAGATAGAGACAGGAGAAATAAAACAGCCTGATGCTAGCTGATTTTATTACAAAACAACGGCAGGATTTAAAAACAGACAAGTAATCGCTGTGTGGGCGGATGGTACCACTTTTATAAAGACTATCATTACGCCATTCCTTATAGGGTTAGTGGCGAGCGCTTCCTACTTTCACTTGTCTAGTTTCGGGTCTAACAATACGCGTTCTTATTGGTGTCGTTCTAATCGTTCAGGAACTTGGTCGTACAATCACTTAGCTTGGTCGGG
Source organism: Codatractus imalena (assembly GCA_018248975.1). Taxonomy (NCBI): domain Eukaryota; kingdom Metazoa; phylum Arthropoda; class Insecta; order Lepidoptera; family Hesperiidae; genus Codatractus; species Codatractus imalena. Next base: position 4,464 of record DWJS01000646.1, on the reverse strand, counting down.
TTGCTCTAAAGATTATATCTGTCCATAGACAATACAACAATTGTTCTACAGTGAAATTGATTTAAATAGTAATGAGTATTATTGTAAGAATTTAGCTTCCCAAAGGGAAAAAGATGGTGTATTTTGTCTTGATTTTAAATCCAAATCCTCCGATTTTTTGTATTCATAATAAAAAATGATGATTACTTACTTAATTATTGTTAATGGAAAAACAATAACATACACAAACTACGATTTCCAACCATTATCATATTGAATATACGTAAGCGTTTGCTGTAAGTAGCTGCCATGAACACAAACACATACATAAAACTGAGTTTGTTATAAGTATACATACATAATTAGTATATAAACAACCAGACCCAAAACCGAAGTTTAAATCGACATACAAATTTGTTCCTAACCGCAACTTTAGATCTAGAATAGGGTCCGGAGCTCAGACAAATTTACATTTTTTGCGCAACCATAAATAATGACCGTTTATTCTAGGAAATCTTACACATAATTCTTAAACAATATTTTAATTAATCTCCTACTATACGACGTACTTCAATGTTAGTCCAAATGTTTTGCACATGTGCTTGAACAAATGGCTTTTTGTAATTAATTACTTTGGGCTTTTTTTTGACATCCGCAAAGAATCTTATGATTTCTAAAACATATAAATGTTACGAATTAATTCCTAAGGCCATCTTTATACTATTTCATAAAAATAAAATGATTTTATTCTGAAGTCTGCTTTGGTACAGATCAAATAAAAAGTCAAAATTAAAAAAAAGTCATATGAAGAGTCGTCTCCCGCCAATAATATTCATACAAAGCGTCCTCATACTTTATTTTTTAATGTAGGTATGTATGTAACATTAAAAATAAAGTAATAATTAACGTCGTTTAAATTAAAATTATACAGAATATAAAAGTTACAACAATGAAACAGGAAGGTTCATTGGATATTGCTTTTATAATTTTAAATATTGGATTCTTATCTAGATCACAAATGAAAAATCAAGTGCTTTTCTGAATCAAAGAAGATCAAGTGCCGTGTGTGATTTGATAATATTTGCCATTTACTTATCTCGTGAAATTTCACTTATCTAAATAGGATCTTAAAAACTACTGGAGTTATTTCAACTTTCCTTTATAGGGTAAGTTATAGAGGCAACTTTATACAGAGAAAAACCTAAGATTCCATTTTCAAATCGCCTAGTCGACCAAATAAAGTTCACTATACAAAAAGTCGATCTAATACTATGATAATGACAGAGCTTGTGCCGAAAAGATCGGAATTCATAACAGAATAAAATTATCCATATACAAAGATAAACATAACACTTAGCGAAACAATAACAAAATCACAATTCGCGGCAAAACTAAGCAAGGCGCAAACCCGTTCGCGTATCAACGCTCCGCGCGCGGGTCATTGCTCCCAATATGGCGCTAAAATAGAACGAAAGAATGCCCGCCATTTTAATTCTAACCTCCAAAAACTCATCGTTTCACAATTGCATCGTAAACAATCCTCACTTCACACTTACTTTATTATCACTTTTCCTGATAAAAAGATAGTGGATGTCGTAAGTTGTAACTTGGAGGTTTTATTTTTAGAAAATATCATACAAAATCGTTATGTTAGCTAATAATTATTATTGTAGTACTCTAATTCAAAGAATAAAAATACCTATACAATACTGTATGACATGTGTGGTATTTGTCGATAATTAATGTTGCGTTTTCTTCTTCCTCCACGTGGTATCTACTTAGTATTCAGGCAACATATTAATGTTGCATAATACATTATGACTTTTTAGCCTGAAGCCTAAGAGGTATAGAATTAATACCCACTTGACCAGATCTTTAATGAAAGATCAAGTAAGTACACAAAGCTCACGCCATAATAAAAAGAAAAAAAAGTAAGCAATATGAACAATTTGCAGCAAAAAAGCAACCGGTGTTGACAGCTGAAAAGGCGGCAACAGGCAGCCACTGTCAATAAAGGCAATGATATCAATCGCCACTCAGCCAAGTGAGGCGCGTTCATAAAAAAACAAATTAAAAAAACCAAGTGCTAAATCGATAAATCATCTGAGTTCATTCGATTGACATTGTTAAAATCATCCCTTTGGGGTCAAAAACCTCGTTCAATTGGTGCGAGTAATGAAGGAATTTTAACATGGCCGCGATGCGGGTCCTGTAGACAGTTACTCACTAAAACGTAATCAATGAATCGAGTGTGATTCCGGGGATTATACGTGGCTTTTTATTCCTCGCGTGAAGCTTAATTCCATTTGGCGTTTCTCTGAATTACTTTGCGAGAGGCAATTTACAACGCATGTTACTGCAAAGATTATCCCGCCTTGACAATATTGCGTTTAATTTATGGCGCACTGACCACGTTTCAGTCATTACGCAAAATATTTATTTAGACAAGTGAGATCTTTTTTTTTAAATCTTTGAACTCGACTATGTGGTTGCGTTCAAAAATAATAAGGTCTTAATCATAGCGTATAATGTTAAATAGTTTAATAAGAATACTCTAGTCTGTACTATAAATAATAAAATTATGTTTTGAGTAAAAAGCACTGAAATATTTTAATGTATAATATTAAGTACACAAAATATTTTATTACTACCATAATGAAATAAATTATTGACCACTTGTAAGTATTTATAAGTACATGTTTTTATAATTTTAACCCGGAATCGGGGACCGAAACCATCCCTCCCATCTCGATCATAGTCTTCTGTCCCCTCAGGCTTGAGCCCCATCAGGAGCTCGCCTCAAAAAACCCGGTGAAGCTGACAAGGTCACTATGGCCAACAGCAACTAACCATTTCGAAAACAAAAGATAGAGGATACAGTAGCCAGTATTCTGGCTCGAGCTGGTCCCAGTCAGAACCGTTTCTTTAGGTATTCTTACAATGGAGAAGAAACGGAGAAACTCCATACAAATACATCACTATTTTTGACTTAACTTATTAACACAGCTTTCGTTACGTTTATGTTAGATCCAAACGTGGGCGAAACGTATAATTATCGATTGACGAGCTTTAATTAACATTCGATTGAGCCCACGCCCAAAACTCGTGTTTGAACCTACACTTATTGGTAACTAACCAAAATAATCGTTGACGAAAGTTAGAAAATGACTATTTAATTTTTTTTATGACGCATTTACAAAGTACGAATTTATACAATGTGACTAAGAATTGAAAAATATCTAGAAGACGCCTAAAGATGTCATAGGGAAAATATTTTAAAATATAAAAATATTTTATTCAAAATACATTCTTTACAGAATTCCTTTTGAACGTCAAAAATCTACCACCACTTCGCAAGATGTTACGTTATGGAGAAGAAGCGGCGAAAGAAACTCCATAACACATCTATTTTCCATTAAAAATTACAAATCAATACTGAAATAATGGTGCACATGGACCTGGAGCTGCAGACCACACGTACCCATCGTCTATATAATCATTTACTTTATAATACGCTTTTTTACAATGTTTATCTAACCGTGTTAAGCTTAAAGTCAAAAGCAACACTCATTATGGTAATAAGCCGAAATAAGTCAAATAACTTGTTTATAAAAGTAGAACACGGCAAAAAAGACGTATGCCCACATAAAACCGTGGAGCAGACGTGTGGAATGCCTCGCTCCCCGTAAACGTAATAAATGTTTATAAATAACGTTCCAATAGTCGCGTTAACTGGGTACAGTTCGTAAGGGCAATACAAGAAATTGATTGAGAAGTAATAAATATATTATTGTAATTAGAAATGGGTAAACATTGAAATATGTTTTATGAGACACTTACAAGTACCGTCGGATATTGTAAAAAAAATCACTATAAAAATACAAGAGAAAATAAAAATTTAAAAATACAGTTAACACCATCTGTGTTGCCATTGTAGCAATGTGGCAGAAGAAAAAAAAACAGAAGAAAATAAAAGTTTTAAAATGCAATTAACGACATTGGTAACACACCATTGTAGCAATGTGTGAGTACCCACATGAAGTGTAATATTTTCGGTTATTTTATCTCAATCTTAATGACGGTACGGTGTTCTTGCAAACCTGACTCACACAGACCATTTTTGATATTAAACAACTGCAACAAACTAAATTTATATTTGTTTATGGTAACTTTGTTTTATTTTCCACCACTAAAATTTAAATGGAGCGAATTAATGACTATGAATGTGATAAACAGTCCTCTTGGATCAGATAGAGCTATAATTTAAGTGATTAACGCCGAATAAAATAAATAAGAGTGTGAGATTGTGAATGGATTCCGTATATTTTATTAATTACCACCAATATCGTTTTTAAAACGAATCTGTTATATTTGTTTTCTTTAAAACGACTTATTTGACACTACAATAAGTGTATGAGTCATTATTTTAGCTATTTAGTAAATTGTGAGTGTGATCTATATAAAATAAAAATGCAATAACAAAAT
>DWJS01000645.1:0-10620 GCA_018248975.1 Codatractus imalena | reverse complement strand
ACAAAATAGATATTCACGAATAAATAAATAATTTTTGAAAATATACAAAATTCGCGATACTTTTTGTACAGTATATGAACACTTAGTGACACTCCTAAGAGTAAGGAATTGTTGGTGTAATCGGGTGTCACAGAATTACAAGTAAAATGCACCTGTTCAATTATCTAAATGTCATTAATCTTTGACTTGAATATGTTAATACTTGGAGTAATAATTATTAAATCAATATTTGTGCGTACCAAATTAATATTTGTTCATTTGTGGCACGATGACGCGTCTGAACTCAAATATAATTTAAAAATCAATCGTAATAAACCGCCATTTCTATGGACAATATACTTAAATATTTAAAAGCGCAAGAACATACACAAATAAATCATGACATTCATACAATATTTGGTACCCTTATGCCAACATTCATTATCAGTGTGTCTATGCCAAAATTAACTATTATTGTTCTCAAGTAAAAATACTGTATCACAATTCTTATCTATGTTTGGGTTTGTATGAGTGTGTTACATACTATTGATAGATACTCGCTTCATTTGAAAAAAAAAACAAGCATAATCAGTGATTATATCGAAAACAAAGGCTATATTATAAGGATAATGATAAAGCACGCAGCCAATTGTGCACTTCCATGGAAATCTTGTCGATTCCCGCTACTTCTTATCAGCGTGATAAACATTCGGCCCCACGATATGGAGATCAAATGTGAGCTGTCACGTAGAAAGTAATAATGTTATAACTTTCGTTTTCACATACTTGTGGGTGGACTGTAGACGAGACGATAGGCCAGCACAGATGTTGTAACCTCCCAAGGTCGGTGGGTACAAGATATTCACGTTTTACGGAGTCATTCTTATCCACACGACTAAACCAGTTTGAAAATGCGAAGACGTTAAGTAAATTAACGACATGCAACGATATTTTTCTGTGGTTTCGCTTTAAAAGTGTATGCAAATGTTTTACTTTGCATTGCAAACTGTACACCCCTTCATTTAATAAACGAATTTGCTTTCCGCAGTATTAAAGTCGTCCCTTGATATTCTATCTTAGCAATAGATAGGTATGCGGTACGAGGACAATAAACTCTGCATTTCTCAAGGTTCTTATAGTAATTTATAAGGAATGTATCCCACAATATAATCTCGTATTATTATAACATTAGTAATGAGTTATTTGAATGGGTTTCTGGTTTTAATATCTGGTAGTTACGTGAATAGACTTTTTAGTTATTGTTTTCTAATTGTGTGGTTGCCTGGACAGCTTTACCGGATTTTTAAGGCGAGGCCCGGATTGGATTGAACTCTTGGGGACAGAATTCTATGATCTATAAGGGATGGTTTAATCCAGAATTCCAAGTTCCTAGACATACCGCCTTCGCTAGAGAGAGGAGAGGATTACAGACGACTATTACAGGCGTGTTGGCTATCCGCTTCGTATTAAAATGAAAAAGAGACTTAACTTACTTGAATAACGAAAACATTACAAACCCTTTCGAAAATACTCATATTTTTGAATTTAATAACAACTAACTAATAATTTAAAATATAACGAGGGTCCAATTAGGGCTTATAATATTATTACGACACCACGGTACGATGTGTGGTTTCAGAAATGTTGAAACACGTAATCCCAGTATGTAAACCGCAAACATAGTTTCACAGCAATATTCTCTATTAAACAACTTGTACATTGGGAAATAGTATGTTTACTTACCCAAGGTCCATGGGCGGGTAGTTGTCGGCGACTATATCACGCGGGTTCTTCAAGAACACCACGATCACCGATATATTGTCCACGGAACCCTCCCGCTTTGCCTGTACTGTCAACCGCTTCGCTACCGCCTTCAAGTCATCTGCACGGACAAGGAGAACACCAAATTTAGAACAATATAGATACGACTACAATTAAACAATTATACACCATGACTGTAACAATCATTGTGTCGGCGACAAATTTCTCAACGTTATTATTGTCCTTAAAATACCAGTGTGTCATCTAGCACGAAACGGTGTTGCAAAGTCTATTATGTCTGCAATTTGTTGCAGCACAATGGTGAATAGAGCCGACGGATATGGGGTAACTATGTTTATGTTTCCATTAGGCACAGGCGCACAGCCCAGAAAGCGCGAGGATGTCCTTGTTCAGTCTCAAGCTTGTCGAGCGTGAGTCAGCCTACCGCTATTGTCCCACATACATACATGTGTGCCCCGCTCTATGTCCCGTAAAATAATTTCACGATTGTGAAATAATTAAACCGTTTGCGTTCGCTTTCCCTTAATAACTTACACATCCGAACCCTATGAGATTTGAAGTCTTATTAAATATTCAAGGGAGCAGTTGGCATATTATATTAAAGTGGGCTCGCGTGAATTTTCCGCAATTATGTGGCGATTGCGTCATCTGTGTTGACATTATTAGCTAGCTCGGTTGTTATCGTGTTAATTATATTTATGCGTCTAAATTGGACAGTTAGTTTAGTAGCCTCACCGCGAAACACTAACCGACACTCCCTAGCCGGGGTGTGTCTAATGGCGGCAAATACTCGTGTAGAGCCGGTGTGCCGACAGCGGCGTTCAGCGCCTCTAGGCGCAGCAGACACACGCCTTGACTTTGCTCGCTATTTCGAGGCGCGGTCGACGCCGCCGCCCTTGCTTTTTACCCTGTTTGGTCTGGCTCAAAGCCAACTGCGCCCCGTTTACTCTCACCCGACAAGTTTGGATACTAGCCCAACTTTATAAAAGGTTGTTCAAATAATCTCGTGTTTCCATATCTGGAGTTATATAAAATTTTAGGATAGACAATACCCTCCAAGTTATCGTTTCAAAACACGTTAATTAAGATTTACGCTAATGGGCCACCTACTTCTGAATATATACTTTAGGAACCATAAAAATATACAATTAGAAAAAGTACCCCGTACTACTTGCTTTACCCACAAGGTCTTAAATGATATTCTAATTATATAAATACAGAACTGTAATTAACCTAATTTAACTTCATTTCAAAAGAATTCAAATATTATCTCGTATGTATGTAGATATCTCAACGTTATTTGTTTCCATGCATCTAATTGTATGCAAATTGCGCGGAAAGTTTGTAATATGGTAACAGACGGCGTGTGGAACGGAAAGTAGAAAGACTGTGGAAGGTGTAATCTTATGGAGAGCGCGGAAGTGTTGAATGTTTATTAGTTCAGTTGATCATGTCGAGGCGGGCCGTCGGGCCGGCGAGCGATCATTGCGGCGATTATTGCCGGGCGGCTAACGGTGATGCGGATGGAATGCGCCGCCGGCCATTGTTCCTTGCGACTCAACGCAAAAACGGATCACGGTTCATCGACGCATACTAAACCTAACGCACCTGTCCACTGTCATCGTCGACGGAAAATTGTAGGTCGCCATTTTATCAGACGCAACGGTAAAGAAAAACCGGAGCGTAAAAGTAATTTCAGCGAGAACTTTACCAAATTTGCCGACATAATTCGAAAAAAAAATCTAATCACCTACAAAAATATTTGCTCCGCAAAATACATACTCAATCGGATCGGCCGCTTTTAAAGTGCACGTGAAATTTTGTTTGAAAGCCGATGAGAGTAGACGTCGAGGGATTAAGTGCAATTTTCCGGTAAATTCTCCCGGCCAATGCAAGTTGAATGGTGCCCCGGTAGACGATGAAAAAGTCGAGCCTTGTTGTCGGCAGTTAGAATGTATATAGCTTGCCATAGCAGCTTTGTGTACTCTGAAGTAATTTATATCTCATCTTGCATTTATTAAAGACTTGTAGAAGCTGCCAGACATTGTACCGGAACGCAATTTGTTGCTAAATAAGTTTTTAAGTCAATATTCATAGAGTTAGAGTTTACGTACAATACCTACTTGTTCGAACCACCTCTATTTCTTTTATTTTCCGTGATATTTCGATCCTCATGACAAGCTATCAAAATACCAAATTTAATTTAAATAGGGTTAACTTGATTACTGAACATGTAATCAGATAGACATACATTTCAAAAGTTATTGTTTTAGGTCTATATCACATAGCAATTCCTTTTGAAATTTAGCAATTTTGAAAAAATAATAATAAAGAAATTGTATATTTTCCTCGTTAATTCTTTAAGAAATAAGTACCTATAAGACTAATCAAATTCAAAACCAATTCTAACTTGAAATCGAAACAATTTCCAATTTGCACATAACATTGAAAAATAAGAGATGCGTTATTTATTACAAATGCAAACCCAGCGCCTAAAACGACTATATCTTTTTACGTACATATTTTGCCATTTCGCTTTTCAATAAGTATATTGAAGAATGTCGAGCTGGAAACATGAAGGCAACCCGAGCAAAAACCCGTAATAGAATAGCGCTGTAAAGTTATTACGTCTAGATTCAATATAACATCGGACCGAGTGCGCGCGTAGATCTATCTATACGTCAACTCAGTACAAAGTAATGCCGTACACCAGGGCTTTCCTGAAGGTAGGCAGGGGGCGGCCCCCCCATAGACCCGCCGCCATTGCAGTTTCCACTCAGAGCTCCGACGAACTGTTCAACTACATAATATATTTGAGCCATGTAAAGCCTACACAGACGGCAACGTTCGAACCGCCACTGCAAGTACTCTGATATTGCCGAATACTTCCATGATTGCGTAATATTATAAATTGAATTTCACCCACGATATTGCTCGCGTGGGTGGATATCCTTTTAATATTAGTTGCATTCCGACGGATGTAGTCGTTAGTTATGATAGGAATAAATCCAAGATAAACGATTTTTACATTTCGTATTGAGCACTGTTTAGTAAAAAGTATACCTCTCTTATAGTCATACATATATGTATATGAAACATACATATAAAGTATTTCCTCTAACACAGGAAAAATATTATAAATTTAAAAGTGATTACGGACACAAATTGTTTATATTATACATAGACCTAGTTCTGGAATGTAATTAATTCAATTTGATCAATCAAAACACGACATTCCGCTAGTTCCAATAGGGGGAATGGGGCGTACGTGCCCCGCTTACGGAATGCAAGCGTTGTGCAAGTGGGAATCGAACCCGACACCGCGGCTGCGCGGCTGTGGTTTAACTGTACTGGGACGCCTCCGTGCCGACACATTAATTGCATCACAGACACACATAATTTGCAAACACTATCACAAGCAGTCACCGGAATAACGACATTACGGCAGCTGCAAAACGTATCATCTAGTTCAAATAGGAATATTTAAATCCACTCTAACGCTGAAGTGTTAATTAAACGTATACGCAAATAAGCTTTCCGAGCGTGAAAGCGTCGAGAGGCGGCATATATTTACAGATACATTATCTTCGGAAAACAAACTCGACACAGCCACTTAAGCCGGGCGTCCGCGCGGCGTCTCCGGGCGAGGCCTCCGATCCGCCATCGACGCGACACATGACAAACAACAGCCGGCCGGCCTGAGAGCTTTCACTTAGACATAAGATATCTGAAATGTCCATGTAAGTCTTTTCTTACAATGTCATCCAATCCGTAAACGTCTCCTTCGCGTGTACTCATTCGCTCGAGATATTTATTTGTTTCGACGAACGAACATTTCTCTCCATTTGTATTTCGTAACGGGGTACAGACAGGCTGAAGACGCAATTATGGCGCTAAAATAAAAATCGATGCCTGTCTGCTGCCCGCAGCGACGTTTTAAGTGGAACGAAATCCTTCGGGATATATCTATTACTATCGTCTGTGATAGTAATAAAGCGTCTGATTTAATTTATTTCTCTCCGCATTACAACGTATGTACAGTAAGAGTAAAAACGTGAGATTAACTGTTCTTTTATTGTTCCAGTCGACAAAAATGCGTAATAAAGTTTGTCTCGTTTCATACCTGTGTCTCGTCAGAGGTAATGAATAAAAAACTATTACTTATATGAGAGCTTGGCAAATGGTATGATGCGTAATGGAATCGAGTGGGAAGTTTTATGCACGTTCGGCGTTCATCAGTTGGCCGGTAATTGGTTAGCGAGGGCGGCGAGCACGGGGAGCACGTCGGAGTTATAGGAAGCCCTGCGCGGCCGGGAGTCCCTCTAATTAACGCTCGCAGCGTCCGCCGCCCATCCGATTGGCCACGTGTAGGGCTGCTGCATAGCTTTTCCCCATTTGTCCTAGATTGGCATAGGATGAGTGAGAGTGGACCTTCAAAATTTGTTAAAATAGTTAAATTTCTTGCACTATTATTTCTTAGCCTGGACGTCGATAAAGATCTGACAAAATTTCAATTCCGAATTCATCTGACAAAATTGGATTTCCGTATAATAACGCACTCTAAAAAATAAGTGTTATTATGAGATATATATAGGACAAACCCTAGTTTTTAGATATATGTACTTTATAAAATCAGTAGATATATGAATGACCTAACAAGTGAGAAACATTAACAAACCATCTGCAGTCAAATTAAAATTCGTCAGCCCTATCCCTCGCGTAATTGGACGCCCGCTCGTTGGGTGGATGGCCCGTGTCGCACCTCCGCAGTTTTCAGTAGTCGTGTTGCAGATTTTACCGATGTTTGCATTTAATGCAGTAACGAGAATTTCCCACTCCATATGTCTGCGTCATTCAAAGCTAGTTTACAGTGGAATACGTGCAATGTGCATATAGCCGTTTTATTTGAGTAAACCGTTGTTTTTCGTTTGAATTTAGCTGCCATTTTTGTTATTAAAGAAACCAACTTAAGCAAAAGTTAAACGAGCATGACCACGATCCATACAATTGGATCTAAATATTGGGAACAAATAAAGAAGAAGACGCTTTCTACACTCATAGCCCCACACTATTCCCTGTGTCGTGGGTGACATGTAAACACACAAAGACGATACACAAACACCCAGACCCAGAACACAATCTAAATTCATCACTTAAATTGCTGACTGGCCGGGGATCGAACCCGTAACCCTCTGCGTGTCAGACCGGTGTGGTAACCGCACCGCCACGCGGGTCGTCGAAAAACGTATCGTGAATACCCGTTACATGATAAAATGTATAAATTCCGTTATGACATTACTCTAAAATCATATTAGAAACTCGAGTATAAAATTCATGTACATTTTATATTCTCAATAAGAAAATTATAACGAGCGCACGACTTCGTCGTCTACACAAATTCATTTTAAACTAACAAGCTACGTCAAGAGGCCTTTTGCTTGTCGTACGAAATGAACGAAGGAACTTTCAAACGAAACAAAGTTTGGTCTGTCCTCCCCGACTATATTTCAGGCACAACAACAACGTTCGTTAACAATGTGACTCATGCAGTTGGTTTCCACATTCGTAAAACGAGCCGAATTACGGTGGAATTGAATGTGAAGTGAAAGATGAGAATCGGGACGAGCGTTGAATGCAAGTTCCGGGAAACGCGCAATAGCCGTAAATTACAATTATCACTAAATGCAAAACGCACTGCGTACAGACCAACACACAGGTAATATAGGGCTTCTATCTATGATTGCATCAGCGGAGGTAAATTGGTAGTCGCATGCAACTATCCTAATTTGACTTAATCCTAATTAGAACTAAATCGAAGTGACCATATCCGAAATCAACTCCCATACGGAACAAAAACTCTACCAATAATCGATCACAAACTCGTCCCTTCCTTCCCTTGGATTAATTTTGAACTCATAATGTCAATATGTCTTTTCACAGCTTGGTTTTAATCTTTGACAGATGTAGGTATGTTGGTAGCGTTAATTTTATTTTAATTTCAGTAACCATTGTATTATTATTGACTGATGTCGTTTCATAATTCTCTCCTATAAAATACGTAAATCAAGATAATAACTTTCATCACAATATACAGGACTAGATTTTCATAGAAATCCTTATGTTGACTGTATAATATACAAAGGAAACAAAAATGCATCACAAAGCAGACGTATGCCGACGTGATACGTGTGACAAGTGATGCAGCTGAAATCGATAACGCATTCCAAGATACGAGCTCGTTCTTGTATGCAGCGTAAGTAGATAGCTCATTGTATGGTCTTATCGAATAGGCATGTCAGACCTGTCTCTTTAATATTGAAGATAGTTACTTTACCAAGTCAATTTTCATAATCGCATCTATATTTAGAATATCGATTACTTGCAACCTTTTTTGTGTATTGCTGGCCACGGGTCCCTCCCCGCAACTGGGGAAGGTCTGGAACATACTCCACCATGCTACTCCAATACAGATTAGGAGAATATCAGTTAGTGCGTACGAAAATCATGAAAAAGTTACATAGAAGTTAGCGCGTAATTACGATTTATTTCATGCATGTTTACTACGAGTTTATATACGTTTAAATACCCCAACCCTACCGATATATGCGTGGTGCATCACTCGAGTGGATACTTCCCCGCGCTCACCCTAGCGTTTCCAGTATCTTTAGTGCTTGCGTTATCGATCGCGGGAGGTTTTTGTTTGCTCGCGCACTCATAGCTCATGCGCCCGTGCCCCGGGTCCGCATTATTAATCGCTCGTTTCTCATCGAGCGCTGGCAACACGTTACAATTGCGGCGACAAATCACCCCGCACCTAGTGTCTGTATGCAAACTGCCATCCGGGTCCTACGCAACAAGTGCCACATGCCCTTACCGAGCTCGGACTGGTTTTGTATAGAAACTGACGCCCCATTTGACCATAAGTCATATAGAGATTCCAGACAGTTGACCGCCATTTTGATTAGCAGAATTCTTTGAATTCCAACTTCAATTTAATATTTAAACCACATTTAATGTATTTGATGGTAATAGTTATCACGTAGTATTTACATTTTTAATACATGCTATCACGCAGTTATGCGATAAAGTATAATTGCGACTAAAGATAGATCGATTTATCCAGGCACATAGGAAATTTCAACGACAAAAGGTATGCGAAACAATGTTTAATAAAGGTAATATTAAAAACGCGGCTTCGTTTAGTCATACAATCAATACAATAACACTCTTATCTGATATCGTCCATGCATTACTGCATCAACAAAATGAATTGGCATGATAAGAGGCAGGTGATAAAAGGTGATCAATAAATGAATGTTATAAACGCTTTCAATACTCTCATACTCTAATATATACATTCATTCTAATTGCACACACAAAAACATGTAAACATACACTCATAATTAATATAACTGTTCCTAGACGGAGTCGAACCCGTAGCTCTCGAACTATTTGCTCGGTAGACGGAAATGGCGACTACAGTACCACAGGAGTCGTTACAACGCAAGGTATCGAATACAGGCTATCATCCGATTAACATTTCTATTTTTCAATTTTATCAATTTTTTTTTTTGCGAATGCACGTTAACGCGATTGATTTTGATATTTTTTCTTTTAAATGTTGTGCAAGCCTATAATTTAAGTGCATAGTTGTAACTGATTTTATCGTGAATATTTATGTAAGATCGTGTTATGTACTTAGTTGGCATGCCTCAATAAATAAATAAATAAATAAACATAGCGGTGGTAAATGTAGGCACAAGTCACTACCGCAATTTTATAATCCGACGAAGATAAATATCAAAATGAGCTCATGCTTAGACTTAGGAGAGAAAACGGCGCAATCCACGAGCCACGGCCACCGACCCCAGTCGTTAGACGAATCGAAGTTATTCCTACACAGATCATTTGAATCGCTCGGACAATAGTGCCATACAGTTCTGTTTGTCATACATGATTCATGTTACGAGATGCCTTGCATCCTAATAAATGCACCTCACATTATCGTCAGACATTAATTTCATTTAATATAACAAACAACGCTACATTTATCACAAACTGTTTTTTAGTTTCATACGGTAAATTTGTAATAAAATATGTGAATGTTCTATATACACCCAGTAGGTGTAGTAAAAACCATAAAACACGCACATACAAGTCAATAAACGTATCGTGGACGGAATAGATCGTAAATGCGAATCCCATGTACCGCAGACAGACATCAGCAAATATTTGTGACAGGAGGTCGGCAGGTGGGAGTGGACGGGCTGACGAGCCGGGGGATGCCAGTCAATACTCGCTAATTAAATTAGGCGAACCTTCCTGTGTCAAGCGTAAATCTGTAGTCCTATATGCATGCCTATATGTATGCCTATAAGAATGCCTATATATGCCAAAGTTTTATGAGAAAAATGGTTACAAAATGGAACGTACATCACAAAAACAGTTCACTTATTAATATCTTGAAGCATGTTTATAAATATAGAGAAACAATTCGCAAGTGCTTATAACCCGTTGGCCACATAACGAGATCGTAGCGGCTATGACAAGTTTTTGTGATAGACTTTTATATTAGTAATTACGTTAGTAATATCGACGATAACGCTATCGGGCTCGCTCGACTCTTGCCGGTAATTGCATCGGCGAGCATACGGCCGCCCGCACACATCACATACATAATATACTACACAGATACACTATACAGATTCAAGATAATAAAAACAATATAAAAAAAACTTTTTAATTGCATGCCAATTTAAAAAAAAAAGAAAGAAAAACATAATATGAATAAATAAAATACAGTTTGGTTTACAATAAACAGTATCATTGCTAGGGAAGCGATCTGTTCGGTATTTAATC
>DWJS01000644.1:0-10623 GCA_018248975.1 Codatractus imalena | reverse complement strand
GGTAGACTTCACATACCTTTGAGAACTTTTTCTAAGAACTCTTAGGCGTGTAGGTTTCCTCACGATGTTTTCCTTCAAATGTTACGATGTTTACGTAAGAAATGTAACAAACTTTAATAATGTAAATATTAAAAAAGGAATGTTTATAAGGAAACATCTGATCCAATAACATTGTACACAATTTTGTTATTTATTTGTAATTTGTAATAAAATTGTATTCACAAGATCTTAACTTAATGTTATTTAAAAACTATATCCATGAACTGCTTATTTCTTATCATATCTGAATAATTCATGAGCCCCTATATTGTTATGCATTTCGTTCTTTATTAAAACTTTTAGAACTTATTGAAATCCGTATTCCTTTGATAAGCTGCAGTCGCCAAGTCCGGCTAGGAATACCAAGTTGCTTACATCTTCTGTATCAGTGGCTCTCAATCTTGATACTTACGTCATTCAAAATTTGCATTTGTAGAAAAATACTCATGTTATTGAGAAACCACTTTTTATAATAATAATAATAATAAACTTTATTCGCGGTAAGTAGGGTTTTAGGGTTTTATTATTTTAGGGTTTCGTCCCCAACGAGTGCCAACGAGACTCTATTGCAAAGGTTCCGCTTTCCGTATGTCCGTCTGGCCGTCTGTCCCTCTGTCACAGAGACTTTAATTTTTCACAATGTGTGTTAAATATCGAAAGTAGATAAAAATTTAAAAAATAACTCTAATGTTACCAATGTATGAGGCCAAATTTCAAAGTACTAGGTGACAAGCGAGTACGTTTGTCTTATTTGGAGATGATTACTTGGGCGACGCGACCGCGACTTTTGTAGTCTCAACGGAGCAACGTCGGGTGCTGTCGGCAGTTGGATAGGTGACGGCTAAAGGCTAAATTTCATGCGCGCTTCTGTGCTACGGAGAGCGCGTTAATCCGTTGGTCCCGGTTGTATCCTGTTTAATCCATTTTTTGGGCTTTGTGGATTGTTTAAAAACATCCCTCGCGGGTCAGCCACTAAACCGTCACCCCGTCACCAATCCGAACAGCGTAGTCAAGTATGCTTAAGGCCTTCTCCAGTTGTGGCGAGAGCTCCGTGGCTAGCAGTGGAACATAAAAAAAGAGTTCAAGAACGTCTAGTATGTCGGTAAGTGACAAGGAGTATAAACATCAGACGGGCTGCACTCCGTGTCCCGCTTTTAAAACAATACAAAAATATGCGTTTTAAACTAATTCTGGCAGTGATGGATTCAGCTAAATAGTATGGCTGAACTCTACTTAGAAATCTTTCTCAAATTCTTCGTTACGGAAACTTAAATAAGGGTGCGGAAGTATTGTAACTTGCTACGGACTCCGTGCGAACTTTCTTTCTGTGTAGACCATTTGTTTGATTGTGCGTGTATTAAGCGTGAAAATGCGGGTTTTGTTAAAATACTGTTACGCTCCCAGGCAAGATTTCCTCACCATGTTTTGCTTCACCGTTAAAATATGTAATAAATTCTAACACGCACATAACGATAAATAATCGGTGTGTGGTGTTTGAAGTCTGGAATCCCAAAGTGAGAGTCCTAATTTCAAACCTAAGCTACTCGACTTAGGAAAATTTTAATAAGAACTATTGACCTCATGCACCTCATGCTTTTTTTATAATATATCGCACCTTCACGATGAAAGTGTTACAATTCGAAATGTTTAGAAAACAATCCGATTACAAAACCTGATTTCTAAATTTTTTGGAGTTTTTAACTAATAAAACTACGCACTATTCTTATTAAACATACTATTGTTAAATGACCATTTTGTCCCACTGCTGGGCACAGGTCTCCTCTCAGAGTGAGAAGGATTTAGGCCATAGTCATAAACATGCTATTATTCTCATTTATATAAACATAAAAAAAATGCATTATTTTACTTCGCGTAGATTTTAAGACTAAACACAATTTAAAAAACATTCAAACTTTGCTACTTTAGTTTTAAAGGTGCGACATGTTTTTAATCACTTCAATTAGATTTTAAATACACTAAAATTATTTAATTTTATTGAGGTAGTGGTCATTTAAAAAAAATGTTATTCAAAATTCATCTATATTCAACCATAATTTGTTTTTCATATATGGTGCGTGATTCCTCAAGAAGAAGTCCGATACAAAGCTACATTAATTTATTATACCCAGGTTCCTATTTTAGTAATTTGCGTTTTTACGGAAACCAGAAAACCTATGAAGATTATCGTTGACACAACAGATAACCATAAACCGGTATAAATGAGCCTCATCGCCTAAAATATTAGCCGTACATACAGATTATACACGACTTCCCGCTGTATGGGTCATATTCGTCTGATTTATGCGGTCCTGGTACAAAGCTCGGGAAAATATTCAGAGAAAAATGGAATTAGATTTATTGGATGAAGTATATTAGCGTCTGCGCTCACATATATCGTGTGTGAAAATATGGTTACAGGTTGTATCATCCGACATAAAGTAAGCCAAAACTCAAACTAAAAATATTTTATGTAAAATGGACTCTTTACCATTGTGCTGTACCCATGGCAGTACCCACATGAAGTGTGATATATTTTGTCACAATATCTGGCGGTAATAGTATATTATGTTACGACAGCTACTATGAACGTGTTTCTGTGCAGCATTTTTTGCTAGATCTTAATGATGGTGGTACGAGGCTTTTAGCTGATTTTTTGACACTGTATACGTGATTAAATGGATTTAATACTATGCCAAGCACATTGCTCCGTCTCTTCGCCATTTTATGTCATTTTTATTATATTTTCCTAACTACTGGTAGATAAACAAGATGACGTTATTGGGACAACTATAAAAGATAAATAACTACACAAAACACTAAATGACTACAAAAGACAAATAACTACACAGTATACTTGATAACCACAAAAGTCAAATAACTACACTAGACACTAAATAACTACAAAAGACAAATAACTACACTAGACAATAAATAACTACAAAAGATAAATGATACAAATGAGGGAGGGTGGTAGTATAATCTTAACTATTACTGGATAAATGGGAAAGGCCCACACGATGCCGTATTTCATATCTCGGGCTCTAAGAAATTTAAATAAACCTCGTTGCTAAATGTAAATAAGCCTAGTTTTTAATGAAAAAGTAAAGTCGAAATTAATTAAATGGATTTGCATGATGCTTGAAACAAACATAGGCCCGACACAATTTTATGATTGTCATTCTAACTTTCCAAATTTTCAGCAACAAAATACAATTTAATTTAAAATCTGATTAATCAGTCATAAGAAAGCTCTGCATTATTAGAGATCCGTATCCAAAAGTTGTCAACGAGACCCTATTAATAAGGCTCCGCTGTTCGTTTTGCCGTCTGCCCATCTGTCGGCCTTTCAGAAGGCTTGAAATTTTACAAAGTACCTAACTAGCTATATATGGATGCTATAACAATAAATAATAAAATTAATAACACATGCTTATATGAACCTACGTCATGTATCTTGCCATAGCGGCGACATGTAAGTACTCACATGCAGTGTAATATCGTAAGATTTTCTTGCGATATCCGGCGGCATTTCTATATTTTGCTCTTGCCGCTTCACACGTGTTATTGTTCTTTTTTTTTGATACATTTTAATGACGGTGGTACGGAACCCGCCAGGTGCGAATCCGACTCGCAATTGGCCGTTTTTTTCTTTCTCAATTTTCCTTATTTTTCCTTACAAACTTAAATAAGGGTGCAGAAGTTGCCGTGTAACTTGTTACAAATTCCGATTTTCGAACTTTCTTCGGCTCGAAGTATCTGATGTCTTTGAGAAGTTTTGTATTTATTTACAACTATTGGATTATTTGTTTCTGTCTTTAGCTTTTTGTGCATGAATGTAGACTTGATGTGTTCTGGTGGTGTAAAAAAATCAATTTAATTTTGTTTATATATATATTTTAAAAGAAATATATCAACAATACAGCTCGACAGACTATAAAGGATTCTGAATATTAAAAAAGTCAAACAATATAAAAACTGTACAAGTTATCATGCGCACCGTGTAGGAAAAAGTAGTTTTGAGAAAAGCGCGTTAAAAGTTTTAAGTGCGTTTCGTTTTGTAAATTTAAAAGGATAGTCGTCAAGAGCAGTCACATTCTCTAGCATACTTTTGCATGTATGGGGAATTTTCGTAATGGACTTTAACAGAAAATATTTTATTTTTCAATTCTGGACGTATGTAGGGCCTTAAGTGGAATGAGAATAATTCTAACACCGACTACGTCTGGCATGTCCCTAGGACTCCCACTAGTATGTGCATAACAGAATTGATATGGCTAGCCGGTCACTATCGGTTAGCCGTACAGTGCGGCTTACCTCGGACTTAGCTGTAGTAAGCCGCTGCTGCTTGTGGAATTCTATGCATATGTATAAAACAATATATCGGTGTTGGCCTACAATAGTAAAACTACTCTTGAAAGACCCACTAAGTGCTTGAATCCAGTCGTATTCCTCTCAAGCTGTTTTAAACGAATGATTTTTTTTTCCGAAATCACGATTCATGTAACTGTACCGAATTATTGGTAATAAATATAAAGTATCGTGTTACATAATGAAATGTAAAAATATTCCTTCCAAGGTCATGATCGACCATATTTGTCCCACTGCTGGGCACAGGTCTCCTCTCAGAGTGAGAAGGATATAGGCCATAGCCCACCACGCTGGCCAAGTGCAGATTGGTAGACTTCACACACCTTTGAGAACTTTTTTTTTTCAGGTTTCCTCACGATGTTTTCCTTCACCGCTAAGCAAGTGATAATTAATTTCTAATACGCATATAATTTCGAAAAATCATAGGTGTATGCCTGAGGTTGAACCCAGGACCTCCCGATTGAGTTGCAAGTTACTCATCTTCATGTACCAATGAGTCAAAAGTGGTGATGGTATACAGCAGCTATCTGCGTATTTTTGGCACACATCGTGTATTCTTACAACATTTTGTCCAAAAGATTTTGTCGTATAAGCGTATGCAGTTTTTTATGACAAGAAAACAATTCATTTTTAGGTGATTCTGAGGCTGATATCTTTTGTCCTATGTAATAAACTTGTTTTGTCGAGAAATATTTATAACAGGTTATTGTAATTTGTTTGGATCGTTTGGAATAATAATGGATTGATGCTGATGAATAAGTGGATTTTATTTTTTAGGTATGGATTGTTCCACACTTAAAAAAATACATTTTAAAACATTTCGCTCTATGGATGGTGAACTTTATTATAAGCGAGCATGATACATTTGAAATAAAAAATATTAATCTGAAAAAGTTTTTACGGTTTTGTTACAAAAAATCGACCAAGTGCGAATTGGATTTGCAAATGAGGGGTTCCGTACGATCTTCATTAAGATGGAGTAATAATCGTTTGTAACGGAAAGGGCAACATATATAAATATCGTAACTATCGACGATATCACTCTTCATGTGAGTGGATCTTTATAAGTGACGATATTTTTTTAAATTTATTTTTACTTTTTGTTTTTCATTGATAGTTGGTATAGCGGGCATACTTTGCGAAAATTTTGTCGTTTTGCCTAATATGAAAAAATATACTGAACAACCGGACAGAGGAACCTTACTAAAAGAGTCCCTTTGGCATACTTTGACAAAAGCCCCAAAAAATACAACTCAAATCCAACACTAAGTCGTCGATCATTACGTTGCTGGCTACACAAAGTACAAAATCATCTTTCATATTAAACATTATTCAGGTGCAAGCAAACTGCGTGATGTCATGCCATATGGGGTCATGCAATATGAAACGTATTGCAACAACCCTCGTCATGAAGAGGCTCGTAAATCTCAAGGGAAAATGTAAGGGGAAGGCCACGGGTTACGTTTTATTTTAACGTTCTTCTGTTCGAAGGCCGTAATAAATCATGTATGTACTTGTAATACTAAAGCTTATTTTACAAATACGTAGAGTGGAGTTGGAGTGTGTGTTTTTATCTGTTTATTTGTGCAAGATAATCTTGATATTTACGGTAGATAATCTTGATATTTAAGGCAGCTAATAAAATACTTGTTTATATCTAATAACAGCGGTGTTAAGCGAACTGTGTCCTAGGTTGAATGGGGACATTTCATCGGTGACTCATTTCTGTCGCATTGCGAGGCATAGGTCTGTTCTCAGAGTGATAAGTTTAAGCTTTGTTCCACTTAGGGCTAAGTGCGAATACACACCTTCGGGAAACATTTTTCTAAAACTCTTAGGCACGCCGTTTTCCTCGAAATATTTTCCTTAACCGTGACCTTAACCTTAATGAAAGTGATCATTAATTTCTATTACGCATAGTTTCGAAAATCAGAGGCCAAACTCTCCCGTTGCGAAATGCTGAAAATTATTAAACACTATCACCCCTTAAATATCAAGTCAGTCCTCGGACATAGTAACGCGTCTGTGAGTATAATCTGTGGACAGGACTCCAATCTTATGTAAGATTGATTACAATTGTCCATAGGTTGTGTCCATTTACCACCAGAGGAGCTGCATACTAATTTGCTTTATATTTAAAAAAGTAATTACCTTACACTCTTTTATGTGCTATTAACTACGCCCCATAAATAGGGAAGACCTGGAGCTATTTCCACCACGTGCTCCAGTGCGGATTTGTGGAGTGGGTACGAGTTAGAGGCCTACGACATGATTTAACGACTGATATCCAGTAATAACATCTGAGACCAAAGGCTTAACATGCCTTCTGAAGCACGAATCTAGAATGAAATTAATCCAGTAGCGGTCATCCATCCAACTACTGACAACTTTTAACGTTGCTTAATTTTCTAGATCTACAAGCCGCACTATGCGCGCTCAAAAAGATACTACCTACTAAAAATGTAGTTAAACTGTCAAAATTAGTAAAGGTCAACTAAAGTTACAACTAATTGGTCTGGTTAAGTTGAAATTCAATTATGTTACTAGTTACAGTTAAAGTAGTTTAAAAGTTTTTCAACTTTCGCTTGTTTGGTGAGCTTTCATCTAAACTAAGTGCTGGAAAAGGTTGGAGCTTTTAGCTCGTCGTAGCTGTGGCGTAGAATAAGGAGTATACGAGTTATTATAATTATTAACGTAAGATTGTTTTTGGTTTCTTTTATTTACATGCCATATAAATTTTTGCATAACATAACATTGGCTTTATTTTAAAAATCTATTACGCAATTGAGCTTGTTTTTATAAAATATGTATGTTCTGAGTTAGTGTACGAACGAGGATAAATTATTTAACTTAAAATTTGTTTCACTTAAGTCAATAGCGATTATTGCGAAATACGAAATCAAAAATTTGTGAAATATTTATACTGACTTGCAGTTTCTACATTGTTTTCAAGAATTGTCGAAAAGCCGATGTCTGTTTGACAAACGAAATGTTTCATCAGAAAATAATTCAAATTCATATTGTTTATTTGTCATTATATTGTGTCAATATGATATAGATGATCGTGTAAGCTCAAAGATTCCTTTTATTGTTCTAAATTAAATGTCGTAAAGAGCAAAGACTGACTAAAAGCTCTCTAAACGGGTAATAAGGTGCGTAAGTCTATCAAATCTCACAAACCTACGGCTTTTATCAGACAGGAAACCTTAACAAAATTCATATAAGTATTGCTACTTGTAAGGAGAAGGTTATTGTGTAAGATCCATTATTTCTCAAACAGAATTATAATCACTTACTGAGACATTAAAAACTACAATTAATTATTTGTATATCCAGAAGAGTGGAAAGACAAACAATGAGTGAGTTTCAGTGTACATTGGGAGAACGTAGATTTCGCCATTCGAGTTATGATTTGAAATCAACTACACGAGTTTGATGTACACGCGATACCGCACTGTGATTGTATACCGTACAGTCAACAGTGTATCCCAATTTGTGTTAGTGCTTAAGTTTGATTTTTGATGAATATACCGCCGTCAATCTCGTGAAAGCTTCGCCCGTTTACAGCCGGTTGCACCACGACCATTTGAGGCTGCGTTTGGGTCTTCAGATGTTAAGATATGTCTTATTGATCCTTATAACCCTGCCTCATATACTAGTGTAGTTATATATGTTTATTATCTAGATAATATCTTAAATTAAAACTTTTAGAACCTTTCATTGTACTGCAAAAAGAACCATCACCTTCTTAGAGAGTGGCGTTAGTTTAACATACAACTGTCGTCTATATATAGATATGCTCCTCTTCTATATCGAACATTTTTCGTGAATACGTAACGAAGTTCGTCGAAAACTTAATTCCCCGCACGGCCTGGGTATGCCGCGTTTTGTAAATAATTGAAAACCACGATTCGATTTGCCCTGTGTTTCGCACTAAACTGTCGGATTCTACCGGAACTGGGGACAAGTCGCTTCGGGATTCATTTTGGTTTCCGTCACAAATCTGAATGGGAAGTCAAATGTTCGGGAAGTATATAAAATGAATTTAACTTTTTACGTGTATTCGTTTTATATAAGAGATTTGTTTTTCTATTGCTAACTTATTTAAATGATAAATATTGCTAACTTATTTAAATGGTAGATTACAAATAAGATAAATAAAACAGGTAGTACAGTAATAGGGGTAACAGTGTTAGTATAGATAACAGAGTAGCATGGTATTAAAGGTAGCATAGGTAGCAGAGGTAGCAAAAGTAGTAGATATAGCAGAGATTGCCAAAGTAGCAGAATTAGTTAAGGTAGCAGAGTTTGCAGAAGTAGCAGAGGTTAGAGAACTAGCAGGTGTAGCAGATGTAGCAGAAGTAGTACTACCATCCAAGAGCTCCACTCGGTCAAATTGGATTCTTTTTTCGGAGTGTTGGCATATAGTAATAACGTTTTATTTTAAAATTACCAAACCCATTCTCAAAATATTAAATTGTTACTCTCAACGTCCTCTAATACCGACTACTCTCAACCACTGAGTTTAGAAGCCTGAAATATTCTATAGGAACTCCTTCCTCCTTATATCGTAGATAAATACCTCAAAAGAACTTTTGGAAATTCATTCCCAAAGGGTCAAAATGAATGAACGCCTGTAACAAAGTTCGTCTTAGATCAAATGGAAATTTGTAATACAAAACAATTCAGTTCCAGACAGACTAGAATAGAATTATCAGGCAGTTACAAACTCATAGATACTAATTTGGCAGCACGATCCACCTCTAAATTACTAAGCATTTGAATGCGGACTGTTGGAATCAAAGGAAAATCGATCATTGGGTACCAGGGTAGGAACGCATACTTTATCATAAAAAGAATTATCCAAGTCGTTCATAAATACGACAATATCGAAATACCTACCTATTTGCACCATAATCTTAATACCTATATGTACATATAACAGTACGTACCATATAGAACCTCCTTTTTTAAAGTAAGGTTAAGGTTTTATTTTTTCTTAAACGTTATCAAAACTCACTATTGTACTGGATGATAGTAGGATCCTGCATGACAACGGAGCCTTAGTAGTCGGGTCCGGTTTAACGGTTTTGCTCGCCACGCCTCTCTGCTGCCCACCATGGATCTGACCACGGCGGGCAGCGAGAGGTCGCCTCCAAATACCTTCATACAAATATAATTAGGCCAAAGCGAGTTTTGTATATCTACTTTAATACGCATACGGTATGTGTGCGTAAATTCTTTTAAAGAAAATTCTCTTCCCCAAATTAAATTTTTGTTTCCCCGAGCGGGGGAAAGCAATAAACGTATTTATTATAAAGTAAATAAAATTCTGACTGCGACTCGAGGCTCGAAATGAAATATCGTATAGGTACGGCAATTATTAATCGGATTCCGTACAGTGTGACAGCGGTGCAAAGAATTATGAAATGGAGATTCTTTTTGTAACCGACTTTTCCGGTAACACTACGCGGCATAAGCCATGTACGGTAGCGTTTTATCTTTTTTATGCACGAACTCTATATAATTTGTTATTGAAATAGCTCAAGTTGGTCCTTGTTCTTTCTCTTGTGTAAGTAATATCTAATTCCATTCCAAAATTTCCAAGATAATTCCGTAAGGACAAAAAAAATGGCCAAGTGCGAGTCTGAACATCGCACGATGTGATCAGTACCACTGTACTTTTTTAAAACTGCATATTTATTTATATTTTCTATAACATTTTATGACATTTGCGCCATCTATTAATAAGATATATTTTCCTTAAGATTTATGTGGCATCAACTATTGTTAAAGGATTATAAATAAACCGCGGAGTTAAGTTTAAAAAACCTAAGGCTATTATTTTACTCTTTACTTTACTGTTTTGTTGTTATCGCATTTATTACATTAAATGACGTTTTATACTACGCTTGCTGCTACGTTTCTTTTATTTATCGCCATTATAGCGGTACACTCTGTAAACATTTTAAGTCACTATCTATTACAGTCCATACGATACAGCCATGGGACTTACAGATTGAAGGACAAGCCTTAATAATACGGTCGCTTTGGCACTTTTTAACGGAACCTAAACTGTACAGTTAGTCAAAGTCAAAGTCAAAATATTTTATTCAAAGTAGATTCTTACAGAATTCTATTTGAACGTCAAAAATAATTTACCACCACTTCGCAAGGTGTTTCGTTATGGAGAAGAAGCGGCGAAAGAAACTCCAT
>DWJS01000643.1:0-10624 GCA_018248975.1 Codatractus imalena | reverse complement strand
CACCCATGCGTTGTGAGCAGGTGGAGCTAGTGCCGGGAAGGCTTTAGCTGTCGGGGCTGGCGGGGTCCTGTCTGAAGAGTCTGCCTTACGAGGGGGTACCCTTTTTTGGAACTTCCGCTTGTGCGGGGCACTAGGGCATCCGCGGTAGCTAGCCGGGTGACCCTACTACTATTCGTACGATGCCATTTTCTTCAAACGCCTAATATCGTACAACAAGGTAATATCTCATACGAAATTCTTTGTACAGACTGCAACGGATATTATTTGGTATGCTTCAATATTTCCTTCGAAAGCTTTTCCGTCTTTTTAGGGTTCCTTAACCAAAGGTTGCCAATGGAACCCTGTTACTAAGGCCGGTCTGTCATAGGGCTGTGTCTTATAAACTGAATAGGCACTTGAAATTTTCGTAGAATATGTACATACCCTCGTACTATACTACAAATAAAAAAAAAAGAAAAATAAATGCTTTAAAAATAACAAATGATACCTACCACACCATATACATTGCCATGGCGACGACAAGCATGTATCCGTGTATCCACATAAATAGTGAAATCGTAACATTTCGTTACGACTTATGATATTCGAATATGTTGTACTTGCCGCTACATATGTGTTTTTCCTTTTTTTGCATGATCTTATTATCGGTAGTACGGAACCCTTTATGTATAACTTCGACTCGCACTATATCGACATTCTTATTTAAAGACACACGTAATCTCATAGCCTTAAATCTTAACACCTATTTCAGCTACCTTATAACACTGACGGTCAGTGTTATTCCTTGTACCTCCATTAGCTAAAACAATACACAAAGTTAAATGAAGGGCAATTATAAAATCAGCTAGTCATAATAACATAAATGTGGTCTGACCCTAGACTTCACCTTTTCGCAAAGATAACGTTATCAATAGATATATAGACAAAACAATGGGCTATCAGTGATGTGCTGGGAAATAAGTATGCAATTCCTAGAAATGTATTGAGGTCATGTTGTTAAGACACGTTTTGCTATTGTAAAAACTACGATGATATACATAATGATGTGGTAATATCAATGGCGTATTTTATTGTAATACAAAAAGGTCTTAATATTTTTATGGTGTGAATGCAATACAATACTTTCGGTATTTAAGGGTATTGCTTTAGGTACATAGGTCTCTAAGTAATTTAAATCCAAGAAATAAAACTCTGTCCCTTAACTAATCTCAAGTATTTTTTATCCACATAGAGAAAATCTAACGCATTCTGTAAAAAGAAATCTAAAGTACAGATTAAAAATAAAAAATGTCACGAACAAGAACTGCTGGCCTTTAGCGGCGACCTTAAGCCAACTAATACAAAAAAAAACTTAAATTGTCACATACACAGGCTCAAAGCTGCTTTATTCTTCACCTGGCCCATTGTTTGTCTGAGTAGCGCGCCAAGGGTCACGGGTTAAGAACATATTGTTACTTGAGATAAAACTTCTTTACCTAGTAGAAAATCCCAGGTGTGTGTCTGACTAAGCTGATCACGATAATTACTAGTTTTTATGGAGTTGTTTATACATGTAATTAATTCTTTAGATTTTTAAAATATTTATTTTATTAAGTCTTAGAACATAAAATGTACCTACATAAATTCCGCTCCAATCCAGTATCTATTGAGATAAATATAATCATAGCTTACAATTTGCGCCTTCCTCCGTAGATGTACAGAATAAGTACATTTTTTTTTCAGGTTAATTACAGCTATTATTATGCAGTAGTAATTGTTAATCGAAAAACATGTAATGTTAACTGTAATTCAGTATTCGCACAAATAGCTTATGTAAAATAGATTAATGGGATAATGATTGGCCCATTCGTTGGATAAAACATACAACATACTAAATGCTCTCATCTTTTATGAAACTTTCCTGCTCGCAAAATAAAATTTTATTGAACCGTAATTGTTTAAAATACTTATTTTGTTAATACTTATAACTTATAAACAAGTTGCAAAATTTAACATGTGCTAAACCTGTTACAAAGCGAGTTTATTAATGAATCATTGTTGTTACTTGACAATGTTTTCACCTTGCACTGATTTCGTTTCAAATCATCCGTGAAATTATCGATTCCACAAATGAACATAAATGAATAAAGCCTCAAGAAAGTATTGTTTCTTTTTTATAATGTGATAATAAACTCAATTAATAAAATAGAAAGTTAATTAATTTTTCGCTTTTATTAAATGTAAATAATATTCACATAAAATATTATCTGATCGTAAGCATATCTCTGTAACTCATTACCAGACCCGGAAGAGGTATATAAATCATCGTCGAGTTATCTGGCTTAGTTGAACTACGCAATAAAAGCCCTTAGATGTCCTCTAGTAAACATAAGTAGAGAAGGGACCTTATTCGCCTTGGCAGCAGCTGTAAATAGATAATTTCACAGGATGAAGCTGCTTTCCATCTGCTGAATATAATCCCTAGGTTGTCTCTTTCATTCACAAGAAGGGAGGAAATAGTGATGTTCTAATACCACACGGCACACAATCTTAATTAGTGTATCTCATCAATTCCCATATTGAAGAAAAAGTTCGCGAGGTAAGCATGCCTGGGAGTTCCGTAAAAAATAGCTTAGGTGTGTGAAGTGTAAATACGCAAGGTAAATATGACCTGAACTCTTCTTATTATTAAAAAATGGGCCTTATAAATGACAGGGTGATTACTACCAAATGCTATTACAGTAGAGATCAATAGAGGAGTCGAAAGACTAAACTCGATCTCTAATTATAAACTATATCTCGAATTATAATATTATTACCCAACCTAATGTGCAGTAATTAATAACAAAACATTTTGATTGTCAAATTTGTGCATGAAAACTAAGACTACAATAAAGGTGTCCTTAAAAGAACCATTCTTAATGAAGTAATTCTGAGAGAGAGACAGAGTCAGAGACATTTTTTATATAATAGATGGGGCGTAATAGCTATTAGTCCATCTGACATGTACCACCTAATTCAAATAAGCCACTCTAAACTATATTCTAATGCTTGATATTACATCTACATATGTATAAGTTGTCACCTGGTTGACCAATACGTTGCTGACACTACATATAGTATTTGATACGTTGACACCACTGAGCTATTACAAAACATATGTATCTGTATGCATTAACAATAATTCATGGCCGAAGCCGGAGACAAACAGTCTGCATGCTTAAAGCTTTTTAATTACGATGTTATAATAACTGGTTTGCATTTCTTAATACTTTGGTGTTCAATTTATGAATAAATACTGCCTTTGACCGTCAACTGCAGGACAAGCTGTCTGCCATACATATAAGATGTTAAAATATAAGATTGCAAGGTCAGATATGTAGACACATTCATTTTTTGTAAGAACCCCTTAACGTTTAGATTGTTAGTCGTAATATTTAGAGTAAAACAGATCAAATTGTAGTTGTTATAAAATGTAAACCACCAAAGTCGAATCACAAAACGTCTTTAAAACCAATTGCAAATTCATTTCCAGTATGAACCGACCGCACATAAATTTTAAATTGTCTATTGTATCTGAAATAATGTGAAAATATTTGTGGTACGAGTTTTTATATCCGGCAGCGTTGGCAGGCAGTCCACCAAATCATACCAATAAAATTTCCATTCGATCGATATCATTTTTTGAAATTAATATACTCGTATTGAAGATTAATTGCCGAATATCCTTAATGGCTCAATTTGTACATTTATACTATTTATTTAACAATAAAAATTTTAAAGTCATACACTCACTAACTGACTTAACATGAAATCTCGATACTATTTGACCAATGGTTCATTGAACAACGACAAGTAGAGTATTTATAGGCAAAAGACGTTAGATGTTGCTACAGGGCTGAATTAATAAGGTTTAAAGTCGGTCTTAAAATCTACGCAGCCGAATTTTTTGACACATTAATCCCAATTCTATAATTTTCAAATCCTACGTGATGTCTATAAAGAAAAAATAAAGAAGCGTGCATTTCACACAAGTTAAACAATGTTGGGAGCGGTCGCGAGTTCAATGGGTGACCTTGGGTGTCAAAATTTGATGTGTACTGTTATGCTTTGAATGACATGTTAGCCGGCGATCCTTTATTTTTATTGGCTAGCTGTGGTCCGAGACATATTGGGTGATTTAAAAACATCTGACACGACTTCTCCACTTATTTGTATCTTCCGCTACCAATCCGCATTGGAATAACGTAGAAGATATGGGGCATACCCCAGGGCTCTCCTAGTCAAGACACTCAATGCCAGCAGATGACTTTTAAAGATGTGCAGTCAACTGTTAAAACAAAAAACGATGAAAGTAGAACCCTGTTGCGAAAATAGACCCCAATTACTTTTTCAGTCATGTTTACGTAATCTCTAACCTATACAAACAAACTACAGTACAGAATGTTCAGCGAAAATCTTTTTGTAGCATTAGTGAATTAGCAAAAGCCCGAGAGCCTGACAGCGACATTATAAATGATGCAGATAAGCCAAATGTAGGTATGTAATTAATGTGAGCTCGCTAAGCCCAATTGCCAGGTATTTTGTAGTAACAAAAAAGCAGCGAAGACGTATCTGCTTTCTGCTCACGTAAATACTAGTAGCCTAATTCTTCTTTGAATTGTGGGTTATAGCTTAGTATGCTGAATATGGATATTATTGTATCCTATATAGTAAAAAAACATTTATAGCATGTACAATTATGTACATGTGCAAAGAAAAGATGCATACAAAGAATGCAGTCTTTAGAGTTCAATTGGATATTGCGTCAATGTAAATGTTTCTTGAATTAACGAATGAATTGACGATCACTTTCACTAACCCATTTTATACCCGACTACTCCGCACAGGTAATTCTCCACTTCTAACAGAAGCCTGCATATACCCTACATTCCTGTTTCAGCATGGATTTGTGGAAGATCGACAGCTTAAGGGCCTTGCAAATAAGGGTGCATTAATCTTAATAATAAGCGGTTATTCATTCTCGACTGCGACTGACATCTCTTCTTTCTAGTTCGGTTATAATCTAGACAAGCCACCATGACCTAGAATTTGAATTAGACTTGTAAAAAAAGAACAAATAATTTGCAATTATATGTATTGTTTAAAACAAATGATAATTGTAACTATAATAGTTTGCAATAAAACAAAAGTTAGTTCAGTGCTAGCCCGACATATCTGGGTTCCAAGGCAAAATATTTGCACATTTTGAAACGGTTTCGGTTCGTTTTACATTACGTTTACGGTACGTGCAAACGTCCATATAAATTTGTTCAGAAAAGCTAACAAACTAACCAACCACTCCAAAATCGGCCTAAACCATTCCATGTGTTTTATTTCTGACCATGTTGATAGATGGCGCTGGATGTCATAACGATTTTAAGAAAGAAAACTAAAATGCCACATTTTAACCTTCTAAAACATACGCAGCGAGCGAAACATACGAACATAAAATCGCAAGTATATTCTGGCAAGCGTTGTCTTCATGTTATGTTTAAGCGAAAGATTATTTCTCATTCTTCATCCGATGCCCATTGTACACTGGGACACAAAACAATGTATTCATACAACATGGACGTATTTTTTCAAGAAACGTCTTTTGAACGCTTGACAAACGCATAACTCCGTAAGTAATAGCGCATTGTCTACTCTAAACACTTGTTTAATCTTTTAGAAGGTAATTAGGGACGTTTATTTACATAATGGACCGAGTTACTCATATGACGTAAATTTATGAGCGGCAGTTACCTACTACAATAATAATTTTAAATACAGATTGTCAAACAAACTACTGTCAAATATTGTCTAAATAGTCATAAGTAAACTAAGTATTAATTTAATTTCGACCTCAGTAATTATTTTCATGTTTCAATGTTTATGTACTTCTTCTGCACATAAACTTTAACGTGTCAAACTATTCCGTGCACGCAATATTCTTGAAAAGGGACCAAAAGGGAAACCCCCTTAAAGTATTAATATATGGATGACCAGTGAAACGTTTGTCATCTGTAACTACAAAATATTACAATTTCTTCGCTTTGAGTACTTGCTTGATACCAAAATATGACATACGTCAAATAGGTTGACGTTTGCAAACGAGTGGGCAACTCACCCGTTTGTTAGTGGTCACTGCCGCATATAGACAACTCACAGGAGGTGCCCTTGGATCAGCCGCAATCCCAATTTAGTAAAAGGCGAACGGCCAGGACTCCGGCACTTCACTGGGTCCTTAACCTTCCCTCCCACTAGCGAAGGTGGACGGTCAAGGAGCCCGGAAACGTGGACCAAAACCATCCCTCCCTTCCTGGCCATAGTCTTCTGTCCCGCCAGGCTTGAGCCCCGAACTACACAATTCGAAAAAAAAAACATAGACAGCTGCACTCCAAATAGGATTGAATTCCTGGTACCTAAGTTTGATTGAGCTACCTCTGAAATTCAGTTAGAATGCCTCATATAAATGTCTATACTGCACCACACCCCTTAAATAAGAGTTACAGCAGCCCTTAACTATACTTTCTTCAAATAGAAATAGGTATGGCGGACGAGCCTCTACAATAAGACTATGGTGGATTTGCCCCCGTTTAAATGTCTGGTTAAAAATCAAAATCCCTAACAATCGATCAAAATCCAATTAATTATGATATTTAATAGGTTTAAATTACACCGAGTTCGCGTTACGTACATCACCATCATCATTATTAACCCAATATTGTCCCACTATTGGGCATGGACCTCCTATCAAAATGAACTATTCGACTTCACATATCTGTAAAAACTTTTTAAGGAAACTATCAAGCATGTGGATTCACACGATGTTTTCCTTCACCCTTAAAGCATGTTATAATAAATTTGCCTATAAGCACAAGCTTACGCACAGTGCATTTACATGACATAAATAAAGGCGTCATAATTGGTGTACCAGAATCCGCGGTCGAGAATAAAGGCAGCAGAGACAAACACGACAGCACAGAAGTTCTTAAAATAACTCAGTCTTTGAATGAACCGTGTCCAGCGCCAATAAAGATATTCCGACTTGGTAAATATTCACCAGGAAGAAATCGGCCAATAAAAGTCTGTTTTGAGTCTGAAAAAACGGTATTTACATTACTACGAAATAAATCGAATGTTAGGGATAATATAAAAATATATCCCGACCAGACATATCAGCAACGTAGCTACTTAAAACATCTTAGAGAAGACTTACTGCAACGTCAGGCCAATGGTGAAAAAAACTTAACTATTAAGTATATAAAGGGGACACCAAAAATAATTACTCTGCAATCAAAAAACTAGCCAATACAACACCGACAACGATCACTTATAATGAGGACCAGGAAGATATATGCAATATAAAACACATCTTACTCGACAGTTACCAACAAATACCTGCCAGAACACATTCCTTAAATTTTTTTTACGCTAACGTTCGAAGTATTATGGCCCCTGGAAAATTTGACGAATTACAGTGTACTCTTAAATCAATACAAAAAACAACTCACCTGATATTACTAACTGAAACATGGATTAAAACTGAACATGAAGCCCAACTAATACATATGGATGGATACAGCCATTATTATAGCATAAGGTCAGATGCCAGAGGTGGAGGAGTTTCAATATTTGTACAAAATAGTATTGATCACACACTACAAGATTCTCAATACACTAATGGTAATAATTTCTTATGGCTATTTTTACGAACACTATCTGTAAATGTAGGTGTAATATATAAACCTGGCCGTACAAATTTTAACGACTTTATGATAACATATGAACAGGAGCTTGAGAAAAATAGCCAGAGAACTATTATTTTCGGCGATTTTAATATAAATTTGCTTTCAAACGACCAAGTAACATCGAGATATATAAATACTATAGAAGAAGCTGGCTACAAAATAATTAATAAAATAAAGGAAAGCCACTGTACCAGAGAGGTGGATAGCAGCAAAAGTATTATTGATCACGTCTGTACAAACCTACATGAAGATAACTTTATTTTCTACCTTATAGACTCTGCGATGTCTGACCATAAGCAGATTTATGTTGAGCTGTTGAAAAGAGATGTAAAAACTAAAACCAAGGTAGAATACGACGCAATTGATTATAATAAATTGTATACCTACTTAGAAGATCAAAATCTCGAAACTGAAGATCACGATTATCTTAAACTTGAACAAAAAATTATAGCAGCTATTGCAAAAAGTAAAATTAGAAAAATAAAAATACTTAACTTACCTAAGGATGATTGGATTAATAAAAATATAATATCTGGAATAAATGTAAGAAATTTTTTATGGCAAAAATATAAAAAAGAACCAAAAAATAAAAACTTAAGAAAAGATTTCATTAATGAGAGAAATAAGTTAACAGTAACCATAAATAAAACTAAAAACAAATATTACTCCAGTGCTTTCCATAAATGCAATAAAAACCCAAAAAAAATGTGGAGTCTGATAAATTCATTATCCAAAAACAAAACTATGTCACATTACGTACCTCCTCAGATTATTATTCAAGATGCAACAATAACAGACCTTCAACAAATCTGCGAGCAATTCAATATATATTTCACCTCAATAGGATCAAAACTAACTCAGAGTATTCCAACAAAATATCATTCAATACTTAGCAAACCAACTAGTCCAACTTCCCAAAATATCTTTTCTACCTTTACGCCTGCTTCCGCGGATGAAATAAAGAAAATAATATCCAATCTCGATTCTAACGTAAGCGCTGGGATGGATGGCATAAACACCAAAAGTCTGAAATGTGCAAACAATTTAATCACAACAGAATTGACTGCCTGTATAAATAACTGTTTGCAAAATGGCATGTTTCCAGACTCTCTTAAACTAGCGAAAGTAACGCCTATATATAAAGCTGGTGCAAAGACAGAGCCTGGGAACTATCGTCCGATATCAGTATTACCAGTAATATCCAAAGTTTTTGAAAAAATCATACATGACAGATTATTTTCATACCTTAACTCCATGAACTTTCTTTTTGAACGACAATACGGATTTCGACCACGTAGGAACACTCTTTCAGCCACCATAGACCTTATAACTAAAATAAAAACCAATATTGACTCAAAAAACTTAGTACTAGCGATCTTTATTGATCTGAAGAAGGCGTTTGATACAGTCAGTCATTCTCTGTTGCTGTATAAACTTAAAGAAGTTGGCATAACCGGACCCGCATATAAACTACTTAAATCTTATTTAAGCAATAGACACCAGGTGGTAAAAATCAATCAATATCACAGCTCCCCACTACCTATTACTTGTGGCATTCCTCAAGGCTCGATCCTCGGACCTTTGCTTTTTTTAATTTATATTAACAATCTTAGTCAAGTTAAACTCCAAGGTCACCTAACTCTATACGCGGACGATACGTGTCTTTTCTATTTTGGTCGCTCACTCCAAGAAGTGATGCCTCAAGCTCAGCAAGATTTGGATTTACTCTTTGAGTGGTTTCAACATAATCTTCTCTCTATAAACGTATCAAAAACTTGTTATTTAATACTATCAGCCAAGAACAAAAAAAATGAAATAAACACAGATCTATACATAAATAAACAACGTATACAAAGAAAAGAAAAGGAGAAATATTTAGGATTAATACTCGATAGTAAACTAACATGGAAACCACACATTAAAAACATAAAAGCAAAAATCTCGTCGCTTACAGGTCTATTGCGAAGTACAGTCGGTTGTTTTCCTAAAAATGTACGAGTTAATATTTACAACTCCTTAGTTAAACCACATTTAGAATATCTAATAGAAGTATGGGGAAATGCAGCTCCAACCAACATTAAAGAACTCCAAATTACCCAGAATAAAATCATTAAACTTTTATTTCATTACGACTTTCTAACGTCTACGAAAAAACTGTATGCTGAAACAAAATTACTAAATCTACAACAAATTTATAAAATAAAAACTTTAATTTTAATACAAAAAATCATTAATGGTGATATACATTCGGAATTAACCTTTACCAAAAATCATCAAATACAAAGTAAAAACTTAAGAAATGCCGATAACTTCAGTTTACCATTAACGAGAACACAATATGGTTCAAAAACTTTAATTTCAGAAGGAGCAAAACTTTACAATAAGTTACCAAAAACCATAAAAGATAGTAAATCTACCAATTTATTTAAAAAGAAAGTCATAATGTATATTACTGAAAACTCTGCGTAAGGTACAAATGTTTTAATAATAAATTAGAAGAGTGTTCATTTTTATAGTTTATTATATAGTGTAAGAACATTGTAAAGTAAGCTTACAAATGTTTGTTATAAAGCTCGCTCACCGTGTTACATTTTTGTATTTAGCTTAAGTTTTGTCTTATAAGTGAAATTTTGTAATTTCTTAAGACAATAAAGAATCTTTAAACCTAAACCTAATATTTTAAAAAAATAAAATATAGCCTATGTTACTTCCTGATAACATAGCTTTCTATTAGTTAAAAACGATTAAAATCGGTCCAGTAGTTTTGGAGATTACCCGGAACAAACAGACAGGCAGATAGACAGACAGACAGACAGACAAAAATTTAAAAAAATGTTGTTTTGTTATATGTACCGTGTATATATTCATAT
>DWJS01000642.1:0-10626 GCA_018248975.1 Codatractus imalena | reverse complement strand
AAGAGATACGTTTCAGTACTTGAAAACATTCGTATCCAGGATACAATTTTGTTTAATTACAAGAAATAATGACAAGAAATACACGATTCACAAAGAGGCAGGTTCAAAGCTACCGGTAGCACCGCGCATACCCGCCGAACTAAATTAATTAATTAACTAATTAAAATCCATTACAAATAATTAACGTTGCCGATAAAATTGAAGCAATCGATAAGACAAGGAGTTGGGCCGACGAGTTAGTTAGGTACTGGCTTGATAGTAGGCAGGTGGGGAAAAGCGAGTAAAACCAGAAAATTTTACAATTTGGACAACTTATTTTATAATAACTGATGTTTTTAATTGTTTTTTATTATTAAATTAAAGTAACTAAAGAAAATAGCCACCGTATTTTTGAAAAATAAATATCAGAAATAAGTCCCAAATAGCACTGGAGTCCTACCCGGGCTACACAGCAGTGCTTGATATTTATCCTGACTTGAAAAAGAAGATGATTTATTCCGTTGTTTATTTTTTGTGTGTTTGCCTCATGTTGTCACTTATAAACTGATTTGGAAAATTCTTCTTTATTACTGAAAAGAGAATAGTTTTAAGGTGGTTCCACTTTAATTTCATTGGCATGGGACCTTGGAATTCGAACTCAAATTCGGAGAACTGCTAAAACTCGAATAGGAAATTTATATTGACTTTGGTAAAACTTTATGAGTTACATACCTTTTCTCAACCCCTAAAATATTTAGGTAATTTACAAAAAATAAGTATTTATATAACATTACACTACAATATATATTCCGAGAGATGATTCGTTTATCGCTTATATTTATTCGCTCATAGTAGGACTTATAGACAAGGAGTTTCGCGGAGTTACTTGGCAACTGGCATTTGGATGAATAGGTACCTGAGTGGCCACAAGCAAACATCAAATTACCCACTTGTTTATTTTTGTACCAGCGTCCTTGGCTAGAGTAACCGTCTTAATTATCTGAGTACCTTTTAATTCTGTAATTAATACAAGCTTTATTTTGCGAATTGACTCGCATTTTCAATTTAGGGTTTGATGTTTGTTTTTAGGCTGTAACAATCGTATAAAAAAATATGTAATCTCATAACTGATTATCAAACTTCTATAATATTAATATTCACGTGACAATTACACACAGGGCCCGTCTATTGCATGAAAGGTCTCGAAATATCGAAATTGACAGCTAGTACACAGTAACTACTCGATTTTAAACACAAAATTTGATTATTTTCTGTCCTATTCGGGGTTTCCTCACGATACTGACAACAAAGAATTCTATAATAAGTCACAGTCAAAAAAATAAGGTATTTCAATTTTCAAGTTTTTTTGCTTAATACGTTCACTGCCCCGCCGCATATTCGCGCTTATGACGCATATTTCCGTTGCTAGTATTAAAAATTTAAATGCTTACTTTTGAAAATAAACACATAAATACGTAGAATACACAATTATAATACCTGTTCAACATAACGTTTTGATTCATAACTTTTGACATATTTGAAATTAAATGAAGTGAATTTCCTCGTTACTGGAAACAAATTCAAATTCCCAAGATATAAGTCCCTTGATTGAAAGCATTTCATCGGAAAACCAACTAACAGTAGTACCGTTCATTACAATCGTATTATGAAGTCTTCCACGAAAACTACGTGATTTGTTTGTTCCATATTCAGTTTCATTTCATGAATTCCCTTATCAAGGCACATTTTGAAATGGCTTCCTCTTCAAAATGATCCGCTAATATCAGATTTGCGTTTGTTCAAGCTCTGTAATGCCGGGCGCACATGCCACCACCATGCATATTTATATCAAAAAATCGGATAACAGCGAGCCAGGGTCGTACTCGAATGGTTCCGTACCGGCGTTTCGGCGTTATTAATATCGAATTAATAACGCCGAAAAGTAACACGTTTGTAGCGGGAAGCGTAAAACATAATAACTCAAATATTGTCGAATATCATCACAAAAATCATGATATTATACTTTCTGTGGATACTCGCACATCAGTGCTATAGCAACATGGATGGTGTGAATTCATATATGTATCTGTCATATAGTTAAAGCTTACAGTTTACTTTCGTTTTTTTTTTTAATAGTATTCGTTGATTAAGCGGCTATATTACGATTTATAAAATACAGTTCTGTGACTGACAGACGGACAGACAGTCAGTAAGACAGTCAGACAGTCAGACAGACAGAAACCAAAGGCTTAGTAATGAGGACCCATTGTCACCCTATGTGCATGGAACCCCTGACAGACGGATAGACGAACAGACGTCAGACAGACAGATTGACAGACACACAGACGGATAGATAAAGCTCAGTCCTTAGTAAAGGGGTCCCGTTGATACGATTTGGGGACGGAACCCTAAAAATCGACATTTCTAATTCAGACAATTTTCCACTAATAATATAAGGGTACTAAGTATTGTGAGAATTGAAATTGATAATATGTTATACTCACTGAATATTTACGTTGCAAGGGCCAACGACATTAAGAAAACAGGTGAATGATTAACAGACGATCGGGGGATCTATCAATGACTATATATTCTATTCAAATTCGAATTTTGAATTCTTCCTATTCGAATTTGCGTTCTATGATTTTGAGTTCTTCCTTTCCTGCCTTCCTTCTTTGATTTCTGTTTTATATACTCTAAACTCAAGTTCCCATGCCAATGAAATTAGACTCCTTTGGATGTATCCTATTTCCAATAATAAAAGAATTTTCCAAATTGCTTATAAATGACGGATTTACGCGGTAACAAACAAAAACACAACTAAAATGAGATCTTCCTCATTTTTATCTGTTGAAAATGACAATTGTGTGAGACATATGGCACTATATAAGCCAGGGCAAGTTCACCTGAGACATAACCAAATAGATTGCTAATGAAGCCTTTGGTGAAATGTAGAGGTGTACATTTTTATACAAGTACTTACAACAACAGGTAAAAGCCGCGGGAACTTTTTTCGGAATCTAATTATGTAACGCCTAGTTGGAGCCAATCAGCTTGTAGTAAGAAAAATAAAAGAAAATGCCACTGAGTTGCTACTGAATACCTACAGATCAAGTCATTTTCCATTAGGTGGTTATCATGTAATTCCATTTAAAACCATTATCTTAATACAAACTATTGCTTAGTTGGAGTCTTTTCGGTTACTTCCTCTGTGTTTAAATAATGATAGTTGTCATTCATAATATATTGAATAATATCGACAGTTTTGTAATGTTGTTTCTATATTTTGCAAATAACAGCGAAACTAATGGAGGGTAAACCAAAATGTAAATAATTATTTTTAAAAATATTTTGGTAACAATATATGTATAACATTTAAGGTTACGCCTGTAAGATTATTAATAGCAATGTCACATATCACATATTTAGTAATAATTGTATGTTTTTAAAGAAACGCAAATAGCTATCGACCTCGCTCCATCTGGTAACTGGCCACTGCCGCCCATGGCCACCTGTACAACCCCAGATAGGGTTCTAATTGTATGCTATAACGCCCACAGATACTTTCCTACCCCCATGAGTAAGTTAAGTGCCTCGTAGAAGAGTCCCTTACCACACCCTTCAGAAGCAAGGCTTAACGCCCCTGCTCACACATCGCTGCTTGTACGCGACTTCTTAACCAAAAACAACACACTCATGATACCGCAGCCACCGTATTCCCCAGATCTGGCCCCCTGTGACTTTTTCTTGTTCCCGAAAATAAAGAGGCCCATGAAAGGACGACGCTACGATTACTTTGAAGGGGACAAAAAAGATATTCACGAAAAAATAAATAATTTTTGAAAATACACAAAATTAGCGATACTTTTTGTACAGTATATGTATATAGGTGTTGCGATTGAAGTATATTGTCTTGAACATATTTAGCGCAGTAGTTACTACTACGTACGTTCATCAATTTTGTCAACTGTTGAACTATGACTGCAAAATAATATTTTTAATAAATTAACGTATTTCCGTCTTCTGCAGCAGTGAGAAAGGTACGCATACGGAAATAGAGAAGCCCCGCTTACGAAATTGTAGCAATCAAATTAGCCTAATGCGATAAAAGTGTTGCCTCAAGGTATATCTTTTGGAATACCTTAAGTTGTGTCGTGGATTACTTGAGTAAAGTATTTCGATTAGTGAAAGTAACGAATAGCATGATTACGCTAAACATCTTTGAAACGACGTCGATCTGTTAAGATCATTGTTGCTAGGTTTGCTTAGATGAGCAATGCAATAGAAATTTCTACGTATGTCGCAATTTGCTCAATCAGCAAATATGTAATTCGTTATGAATCCTTTACGATAAAAGTCAATTAAAGATTGGACTCCGTTGCGAAAAGTCATCTGATGATTTAGGGCTCTTTGCCTGTTATTTTGTAGTTAAAAATAAATAGTTTGATTCTGGTAAAAAGTAGTTTTTTTAGAAAAAGATTGTCGAGGAAAGCCGCGTAATCAATCGCAATATCTGCCTTGTCTTGGATTGTCATACATGTACAAATATCTCAATAACTATATATTCCAATATGAGGAGTTCCCTGTATGAAACTCGAGGTCTTATGAGAGAGTAAGGTGGGTTACGACCAGTTCTATCATGTGCACGAGCGAATTTATTTTATTTATTTTTTTATTTTATTTTTAAGTTGCACCAACAAAATGAACACTATTATAATTAAGGATTGTCGTACATTATTTAATTTGCAAGTGTCACCTCAATTAAAGGTGCAAACGACGATTTCCAATGGCAATTTACAATTTTAACAAACAAACATTAAACATTTCTACGTTTCTAAATTTAGCATTGTATTATATGTTATTTAAATATTATTGCATTATTTGCATTATTATTGCATTATTGCATTATTGCAAAATGTTATACTTATATACGTACCGTTATCACTGTCAATGATCCGACAGATACGCGTCACAAGCTCGTTGACGCATATGTGCGTCTAGAGCTGTAAATACGCTATACCTATTTGTGTAATAAGTAGTGATGCTCCGGATATCAGTATCCGTTTCCGCGGATATCGGAGGGAAAAGAAAAATCTGTATCCGTTACTTTTCTCGCGGATCTTTTACGGATCTTTTACCTTATTAATTTTCAATTCTTAATGAATGAATGAATGAATGGATGAAATTATATATAAAGGTTATAAGTTGGATTAAAAGACTCATTTAGTATGACTTTATAAGATCCGTACCCGTATCCGTGGATCTTGACACGAAATATCCGTATTTGAATCCGTATCCGCGGATATACATTTTGAACGATCCGGCCCATCACTAGTAATAAGTAATACTCTCGTGTTACCTTGCAAGCACATGTCATTGTCATGTGAATTCGTCAAAATCGGTTTAATCATTTCCTACATTATATTAAAATATAAAAATATTTACTGCGTTTTACAGTTTATGACTGAAGCAGATAATAATTTTAACGTGACAGACAAATACTTCAATTGTATTCACTTGTGTGTATTGTCATATGGTGATGGCATTTTAAATTAACAATCATTTTCTTTGAAATAAACGGTGCATTCCGTGTTAAATAATTTCAAATGATGTTGTAGTTAATGATGGAACATTATGAAGTGCCATCCACATCTTTATGTGTACCTAATATCTAAATATTAAGTAGCTTTCCGTCTGTCTGGAGGTTTGCCTGTAACTGTGTCTTACCTAACATTCAACTTGCAGATATGAGTTTCC
This sequence comes from Codatractus imalena, assembly GCA_018248975.1. Classification (NCBI taxonomy): domain Eukaryota; kingdom Metazoa; phylum Arthropoda; class Insecta; order Lepidoptera; family Hesperiidae; genus Codatractus; species Codatractus imalena. Next base: position 4,890 of record DWJS01000642.1, on the reverse strand, counting down.
TTTGCATCATACTTTACCTGAGGATACAATTTTTGCCTTACAAATATGTAGCATATTCTCTTACTTCCAACTAAAATCTTTCAGTTAAATGTAAAAGCTAAGTCCATATATAGATTAGCCTAGCACTGCACGAGGTGACAATGGCGAATACATTTCATCAATGGAAATATCATAATTTGATATTTAGTACCTACCCTTTAACACGACTTTTATCGAATTATAGATACAAGGTCTAACTCTTTGTCTCATGAGGTCATGAGGCTCAGAAGTCGTGAGGTGAGAAAATATTGTCAAGGGGGTCGGACAAATATTCTAATGTTGAGGGAACAAGTGTGTGTAATAATCTTCAAATACCTAAGAGTAATTTCGATAAAGCTACGGTTCAATTACCTTTTTAGTGTCACGTTTCGTAATACTCATTTACATACAAATATATGATACATAAACAGTATTTTTACTTCAATGAATTTTATGAAGTAACAAACGAACATGCAGGCTGCCTAATAGTAGTAACCCATGGACATGGACATCTGTAATCACCACCCGATACAACTGAATTTCTATCTGAGGTCACTACAATGTTATATAATAGTTATGTGTTCGGTTAGGAATCCATTATTCGTGTTTTTGAACTCAGAGTTTTTTTATCGTGTAAAGTTAGTAAACAAGCATGCAGCCCACCTGATGGTACTCGTAAGTGGTAAATGCCGCCCATGGACATCAGTAATCATCCCCACGTACAATAAAATCATACCTAAGTTTGATCACAGATACGTTGCTAATCCTGAGGACTAAGATGTTCGCCTCGTATTTAAGTATAGCCGGCAATCACACCTCTCCAAACCGAAACACAAAAATTTTCCTTCACGGTTATGAGGGTGGCGGTGGTAGTACCCGAGGTGGACTAAACGAGTTCTACCACCTGTTAAATTTATTTTCAGTTAAAGTTCCAGGTTGTCTGCGTTTAATTAATAGTAAATATAAGGTTACACTATATTTTTTAAAATATTGTATGATCGATTTGTATATTGTTTGCTATGTTGTAATATTTTACAATATACTTAATACACTAAAATCACCGGTCCCTAGTTGCCAAACTGCAAGAAAGTGACGTTAACTGAACATAGAACCGCCCCTGGACCTTGTATTTATTATACTACATTTATATCTTAAACAGTGCAAATAAATCAAATATTTTATTAAGGTTCTAGTCATTGCAGGTATCTCTTGACATAAATTCACAAGGTAATGGTTGTTTGATTGTTAATTGACGTAAAGCACAGTACACTAAAGAAAACAAATCTGATTAACTATCATAGTTAATCAGACTAGTAGATCAATTAAGGGTTTAAACTTTTTTCATATACTGTACCTACTGGCATATTTGCATAATATACCTAATGATAATTATTCACATTTAAAAATGTGAATACATTAAAGCATCTTTTTGCAAAACATTTTGTATCTTCACCACTATAAAGGGTCGTGTAACGTGTTTTTAGGATCGCCAGATCGTTTTGGATCATCCTAAAAGTAATTGTGGTAATCCTATAAAATATGAATGCAATTTTTTGCAGCTATGATGTAATCTTTGAGATGTACCTATGAGATGCAAAACAACAAATTTCGCTGCACTGTGTTCTATTTTGTTGTAAAGTTGAAAAGTGACATACTGACAGGATGTGATGATAGTTTGTGACGAATTTTGGGAAATAGAATTCCTTGACTAATAAAATGTACCTACATAACAATTAGGAGTGGGTGATAAAAACTTATTATTAGGACCTCCCTTCTCTGCTGCTTCTGTTATAGTAAGAATGAAATAATTTTTCATTTTCAAGTAAAATATTAACAAACTATGATCAAATCCAATTTACAAGTAAGCGTTGAAAAACGAAAATTTTTATTTTTCTATTACATAGATTTTGTACGAGGAAATTGTTAAAAAGATCAGGAAGTATTTAAAATTCAAAACGAAGAGGTGCAGTACTTGAGACTTCAATATCCTGGTACGTGCTGCCACCAATCTTTAAGATCCGTCCAGGATTGGGTGGCGTCGAAGCCGAAAATATAAAGCAGTTTATTTTTACTTTTTACTACACAGAATTATAAAATTTCCAATTTTAAAATAAAATAGATATAATAGAGGGCTGGCTGTTTAATGTCAGAATAATATGTTATTTTCAATGGACTAACGGGAACACCATCAGTACTTCAACAGTGTGTAGACAACGAACAAACAAAGTTAGCGAGTGTCAAATCAAACAAATCGTCCGCACGGCCTCCGGACGTCGCGGTCCAACGCTCTTCAGAGACATTGTAATCGTTGTTTAATAACATTGTATTTCGACATACTACTTCACTCACTGTGAGATGTTGAGCAAGTATCTATATCTCTCAGGGCTGCGTATTTCACTTAAATAAGACAAGTAATATTTTGAAAATATAGATGAGACTCCATAAAAGTCTGATCAAAATTATAATTAACCCTTTCTACCCCTGTTATTGCGTGGTAATGCTTATTCTTCAATCCTACATTTTGTTATGAACTAATGAACTATATGTAACGATCACCAAGACGGGTTATCTGGAGAAAATAGTTATCTTTGTCCTATAGATATTTGATTCACCAGAGTTGCTAACGAGCTTTTCGAGCAACTTTTATGAAGACCTCCACGGCACAACTTCGGAAGTACCGTGGGAAAAAGTGCGATCCACATCTGATAGCAATTGTAGAATCCGTGCTGTCGACAGTTATCGCGACATTGTATAATTAAGTACATTTATAATTTTCACTTCATTTTGCAAAATCGGTATAACCCTTGAATCGAACGGTAATTACGATTACATTTACCGACGGCGGTGACTAGCGGCCAGCGGCTCCCGTCGCTGTCGCCGTCGCCCGGCGCCGCGCCGCTGAGGCAACTTTATACGCACATTAAACTGCCGGTATTGAGATAAGGCTTGTATATTGAAATCAGTTGATTTTGCTTTTCAAGTTAATTTCTCCATATTGACGAGAAACATGGCGTAATTGTGATAACCTTCTGCTATGTACACAGGTTCGAATCTAGACCAGACATGCTCAAATGATTCGTTAGGATTTCTGTTCTGGGTGTGTGGTGTATTAGTCGGGGCAGTGTTGGTGTATTAGTCGTCCGTAGTACTCATGTCATAGGGAATCCTACTGTGGAGTTATGGATGTAGAAAGTGTTATAATTTATTTAACGTTAGAATCCTTATGGTGTTAAATTATTTTTCTGTAAGCACCAGTTTTACTTTACTGCAAATACTACGATGTAACTAGATTTAAACTTTTCATGAAAGTATGTTTATAAAGTAATACGCCTAAACAAATATATTTCTTACTTTTCTCGCAGGCGCTATGACGTGCTAGGAAAGTTCCTTATCGTCATACTAGATGGCGTTACTTCTTGTAAATGTTCATTTAAAAGCGTGGTTTGGAAAAGAAACTTATATGAGTCAATGCAATTTATTTTTCAGGGGTAGCAACACACTTTGGCTGTCCTTAGGTTGGACTTCAATCCTAAATGGGGTTAATTACAAATGTCCATGGGCGTCAGTGGCCACAGGTTGGAAGGACTGTGTGTTTGCTACTACTATTGTACATAAGTAAATAAAAGTTGTTGGGCGGAGTAGACCGCGGTACTATCGTGTGAACTGCGCGCTCAATACCCTTGTACTACTATAGGTGATCAAACCCATTACTATGCTATTATTGGACACAGGTTACCACGGTGGCCAATTACGGATTGGTAGAACTCTCAGGTAAGAAGGTCTCCGCACGATGTGTTTCTTCATCGAGAAGCTAGTAATGATTAATTTCTAATACGCACATAATTCCGAAAAATCCGTATTTGCGATTTCAATCTCGACCTCCGGTTAAGTGGCCGACTTTCAAACCACTAGGTTATCACTGCCACATGCAATTTTATGATTATAATTGCTTAACAATCATACGATAATGACAATTTATTGAATTAATTTCAATATAAAATTAAAAGCCAATCATTTTCTATAATAAATTTATTTATTATTATTGTTTATGGTAAATAATTTATTATAATTACAAGGTAACAGGGTAGTTCTATAAATGAGAGACCGATAGTTAGATAATTGAAGGATAAACATAATGTATGCACACAGGAAGCGAATAATAACGCAAAGATATTGTTCTTGTAGGAGTGACCGCCTGTTGTTGATGGTAATTAAGACAAAAGTTAGACAATATGGAATCAAGTACAAAATTTTAAACATGTAATGACCAGTTGCATGAATGGGAATGAAAACTTCATGAAATACTTAACATGACATGTCTAAGGGGTTTTAGTGATGTTTTCAACGATGTGTGACTCGGTTGGACCATCGTGGTGGAGTAGGTCTATATCAACTTAATTTACGAATATATGAAACTTCTCTAACTTTAATTACCATTAGCGATTATGATATCATAAATATCCAGTAAACACGTTAAATGCATTAAAAACCACCATCTTCAATCGCGACACATACAGGTACTTATTGCGATTATCATGCCTATGTGGATTGTCTAGAAGTTACCGATGTTTCTATCATTATACATTTGCTATTTCATTTTGAGGAGTATAATCGAAATCCAAGCTCCACGGTCAATGAAATGATCTCTTTGGTAGTATCCAAATCGGTTGCAAATACCGTACATAATAAAAAAAAAATAACAGAGTTGGGATCCTCGTCTATTTTGACACTGGTTGGTAGTACATATACACGGTGTGTTAAAAAATTATCGCTAATTTTGTGTATTTTCAAAAAATATTTATTTATTCGTGAATATTTATTTTGTCCCCTTCAAAGTAATCCCCCTGGGATATTATACACTTGTGCCAACGT
>DWJS01000641.1:0-10631 GCA_018248975.1 Codatractus imalena | reverse complement strand
AATCAAAGGGTCCCGGCCCGAAATATCTTGCCCTTTATGGCTCCCTGTTCTGCGCTAATAGATGATTAACTTATATTTATTGAAATATCATATCTTTTCAACGAATTATCCTGTGCTAGTCAATTAATTCTTAAATCAATGTAACGTTAGCAATAAATTATTGCTTGCAAATATGGGAACTATCTTCAAATTTTTGATAGAAAATTAAAGTGTGAAAATAAATGATATCGGCCGTCTTGTTCTATTGACCCTTTTGCCTCCGTTTAAAGAGCCTCGTGGGTTTTGGTCTTTATCCGATCAATTCACAAGAGGTCTATTGTCCCAGTAGATAGGTTTGGCTGTCCAGCTGGGGGACGGCATTAGGTCTTGTTGGTGCAAGATGGGTTAGACAAAATATCCTAGACCAATTACTCCCTAGGAAGCAAGCGATCGCCTAAAGGACTAGCGTGGAGAAACGCGATTCGGTTTAGATGGGAAGATGGATTAGGTCTTGTTGGTGCAAGATGGGTTAGACAGAGAATCCTAGACCAATTACTCCCTAGGAAGCAAGCGATCGCCTAAAGGACTAACGTGGAGAAACGCGATTCGGTTTAGATGGGAAGCACACCGTTGTCGACAAACTAATGTTCAAATTATATTTTTAGTTGCAACATGAATTGCTGTTTCAAGGCAACTACTAAATAACATTAATCACCTTTTTAATCATAATTCTTCTCCATAACATAACCATTTGGCATGACTTCTGCCGTCGATTTTTCTTCCCCCGACACTATGTACTATAGCCATAACACCAATGGTATTAAATATATAAGAGCTAGGTGTGATAAAAACTCTCCAAGTATGATCTTTATTTCAAGAAGTCGTAAGAACGTTGAAAGTTTTAATTAAATGTTTTTGAAATCATACTCGAAATGTAAGCATACTACTGTAAGGAGCAAAAATAATTAAGCAGGATGGTCTTTTACTACATGTGATTTTCCATAAATATGTTTTTTTAAATAAATTACAGTTAATATACTATTATTCCGAGTAATAACACAAAAAAGTAATGCAACAAGTGAGACATAAATATTTCGTCATAGGTGCGACAACCTACGGTAGCTCAATCATTACTTGTGACAGCGGCAAAATGAAAAAGACAGCTATCTCTTTCACTCTCGTACACTTTCGTGATACTGTAAGTTCATGATATTTGTGTCTTGTAAAACGATTTGTGGGATTTTACGGGAATAAAATTCAAGCGCCATTTGAAATGAAGGTAACATAACTTCTTTTACAAAATATTATTGAGATAGACTAAATTTGCCGTGCCTACTCATCTACTGCGAGGCCAGTAGTGTGATTTCCCGCGGGACAACAAATCGAGACAATTCTGATAAATTCACCTTTACTTTAAGTTTTACAATGACTTAATATGGGCTAATATTAGTAGTAAATTAGAAAAAACCTTTCTCATTACTGATGGCACAAACGGGTTTAAATATTTTTATTCATACTATTTTTAAATAGACTGGGAGCCATTTTAGTTTAAACACGAAACAAAAATGATTAATGACGATTTTGAAATTCAATCTATGTCTCTAGTAATATAAAAATATTGAAATCCGGTTCGGTAATAAGAAATATGTACGAGTTTGATCGACTAACGGCGAAATCTATAACACTACTGGTCTTGCTACGCTATTGCGGCTCGTATTTTCTAGCATTAACTCATTATGGACTTTGTCTGAAATAATTGACAATTATTATTATTAAACGAAAAATTGATTATATTAGAAATGAAATTCGGGAGTAGATATTTATTTGATTTAAAAAGAAAACACTTTATATTCTGATTGATAATTAATAATTGTCATTTCACATTAAAACTGGTCCTCCAGCGAATCGGCCAAGATCACTCTATCATCGGCAAATCGGAGGTGTGTGAGGTGTTCGTCATTGATGTTAACGCCTAGTCCTTTCCACTCCATCAGTTTGAAAACGTCCTCCAACGCAGCGGTGAACAGCTTCGGCGAAATGACATCGCCTTGTTTGACTCCCCGCTGCAGCTGGTTTTGTATTCTGATCGTGTACTCGGACTGACATGGTGGTGGCTCCGTATATACACTTCAACACCTCGATATACCTGTAATCGATCTGGCATCGCTGAAGGGACTCCAACAGGTCTCGACAGAATTGAAGGCTTTCAGGGTTTCCACATAAGCAACACATAACGGCAGATTATACTCCTCGGTCTTCTGTATAACCTGCCGAAGTGTGTTTATGTGGTCTATGGTACTGAAGCCTTTTCGGAATCCGCCTTGTTCGGGAGGCTGGAAGTTGTCAAGCCTGCGTGCAGTGCGATTAGTGAGGACCCTCGAAAACAACTTACACACGTGGCTCAGAAGCGCAATGGGCCTTGTGAGGTGGTAGAACTCGTTTAGTTTGACCGGGGAGGTACCACCGCCACCCTCACAATCCCCCGTGAAGCAATTTCTATGTTCTATGTTCGGTTTGGAGAGGTGTGGTTAGCCAGCTATACTTAAATACGAGGCGAACATCTTAGTCCTCGTATCCATCGTAGTCGGGGTAGCAACGCATCTGTAATCAAACTAAGGCATGATTTTATTGTACTTAGGGATGATTACTGATGTCTATGTCTAAAAAAAAAACAGCAGGGTTTTATCGCCCTTTTTAAAGAACTGTACCACTACACTTCTGTTTTACGCTTCCGGGGTAGTTCCGCTACTGATGACGGCATCGAACAACTTTTGGGGCGCCACTAGTACGGGTTTACCGCCAGCTTTTAGCAGCTCTGTTGTGATTCCGTCATCAACCGGTGCCTTGTAGTTTTTGAGCTGTATGAGAGCCCCTCTAATCTCATACAGGCTGACGTCCGGGAAATCCTGGGTAAAATGTCAGGTCAGCTTGGCACGTTTGTCGCTCCCTGCTTTGGGGGCGGGAACACGTGAGGAGGTATACAACTGTCCATAGTATCTCTCGATTTCTCCCAGAATTTCGGGTTTAGACGAAACTATGGTGCCGGAGTCGGTCTTCAACCTTGTCAATAGACTCTGCCCAATGCCCAGATCTCTTACGAACACTCTTGAGCCTTGGTTCCGCTCAATCGTGTCTTTTACCGGATTGGTGTTATAACCAATCGCGTCGCGTATTCTGGGAGATCTGTTTATTGAGCAGTCTGTATATTGATACTGAGGTTGGAGACTGCACACATAGTTCTCGCCTTTCCCTCATAACACCGAGAGTGTATTATGAGAGAACTCGAGATTTACCTCTGGAAGAGTCTTGAAGTACTTGAATTCGTCCCCTGAAACGCAAGAGTCGAGGCACGCGAAACGGTTCCGTAGCTCTATCTGAAAGTCTTTGGAGCTCTGGATTTGTGTTGGGCGGAGCGTAGACTTCATCAGGCGTGACCGTTCCAGCTTTACGTTGATATTTAATGTGTCCCTTACCATCGGGTGATCGCTTCCGGTTTTCACCCAATTGATCACAGAGCCATCATTAAATATATGCCGTTTGTCTGCCGAAATGAAGTTTATCTCGTTCTTAGTGGAACCATCAGGACTTATCCAATTCCACTTTCGCTGCGCTTTCTTCTTGAAGAAGGAGTTCATCATAGACAAGTCTTCCCTCTCCAAGAAGTTAGCCAGCAAGTAACCTCGGTGGTTCCGGTATCCAATTCCAAAGGGCCCCACCTTCAGCTCGTCCCCCCTTCGCGTACCTGGTCTTGCGTTGAAATCCCCCATCACAATGGTGAAATGAGATTTTGAGGTATGTATGGCTCTACTAAGGTCCTCATACATTACCACAACCTCGTCGTCTGAATGTGTTGACGTCGGCGCATATACCTGTATGACCTTCAACGAATACTGTTTAGATATTCTGAGTATAATTTACGCTACCGTTGCCAACAAACTTTCGACTTTGATGACGTTGTTAACGACCGACTTATGGACGAGGAACCCGACACCACCTTGGGACAGGTGTTCGCCCTCCCGATGATAGAACAAGTTACCAGATTTAAGGATTATCATGTCCTCCCCCTATCTTCGGACTTCAGATAATCCCAAGATACTCCAGTTTAACTTGTCTATCTCTTCTTCCAGCTCCTGTATCTTCTCAACAGTCCTCAGTGTCCTGCTATTATATGATGTCAGGTGCAGAAATCATCGTTGTCTTTGGTAGCGCGATCTCTGCCGGAGATTCTTAGCACCCCCTGCCCCGCCATTACCATGGCCGCTACCATAACCGGGAATAGCGGGGCGCCGAGGACGTGGGGCCGTGGTTTTTTCACACTTTTCATAGGGGGTTTATGCCATAGTCACTGCGCTTGGCTATGCGTGTTGGTGACCGCAGTAAATAATACGCAGGAAGACGCTGCTGTACATCTCCTGGAATTTTATCTCTTAGTCGCCTCTTACGATATCCACTGGAAGATAGGGAGTGGTACTATTCGCTGCCCACTAGACACCACACGGAGGTGGTGACTCGTGAAGGATAATGTTGTGTTATGATATATAATTTCAATAATTTGGTACGGCGTGTACGCACGTCAAAGTTTAAGCAGAAATAATTTTTCTTCCAAGCAAAGCTCGATATTTAAACTAGTAGGTACATAATTTCACTAAACTTTTTATAACTCGGATAATATACCACAATTAATTAGATAAACTCGTTTTCCTAATTAAAATGTATACTGTAAATGTATTGTCTGATGTAAACCGACGGTTAACTCTGAAACTTTGTCGGTGTCTAGGGACATGAAATTCGAAATTTGACGAAATTCTCTGCTCAATTTAGCTGTATCTCGACGAATCGTTTGTACAAACAAAACAATTTCTGTAGGTACATGACAGAAGTTGATTATTAATCATACTAAAATGTTTCCTGGTGCCTATAGTCCTGCTGTTAATATCTCTGACTAAGTGAAAACGCGTCAATTAAATTAATTAATAATAATTAAATTGACACAATTAATTACATTCCAGCTTATTGCTCATTAATTAGTTTTCACACATTCACAGAATCACTGAAAGCAACGGTACACAACTACGCGAGGACTTCAGACAACTCATCACACCACTAAAAGCAAAAAAAAAGCGGCCCGTACACTGATAAAATAAGGGATCTCATCACTTGTGAATTATATATTATTTATTATTATAATTGTACCTAAGTATGAAGGGAAACCAGCTTTTATTTCAACAATAACAACATGTAACAACAATATTTATTATGTACCTTATTTATTTATAATTATTTAGGTATTTATACCTTTTTGCTACCACTGCTGCTCCCCACAACTGGAGAACCTGGAGCGTACTCCACTACGCTGCCCCAATGCGGATTGGTGGAGAAGGTTAGTGGCGAATCCTTGTCGAATGTTTTCAAACCGCCCAAAAGGCTTTCGACAAGGTTTGACGACTGCTATCTAAGGATAAGAACCGGGACCGCGGGCTTAACGTCTTTCGAAGCAAGAAAGTGGCTTGAACTTATCCACTAGCGGTCACCCTTCCAAGTCCCGACCGCGACCGACCGATCGGTTAAGATCTATAAAAATCGCAGAATTATGCGCATTTCTATTTTTTTATATTTGGTTGTGGATATTTTTTTTAAAATAGTTTTAGAGTTTTTTTCCTCGGTTGAAAATAAACAAGTCTCATTTATATATTTAGTGTCATTAATAGCAGCTAATTTAAAATTACAGACAAAATACACTTGAATTTACTTGTATAAAAAATGAACGTATAAAATTTTATACTAGTGGAAGAAAATCCTCTGCTCATCTCAAGTTTATTCTGTACATTAAAACTAATAGGCTTTTCCCGTTTGAATCCGTTTCAAAATGACTCTACCTATTCGGCTTATTGTGGAAGAAATCTATTTAGTAAATGGAAAACATGCTAATGTTATGCGAGCCACGATATTAAATGATCTCCCTTTTCTCATTAATATGAGCTATAGTTTAGCATTCACTCTGGAAGTAAATTAATGTTACTTGTGTTAATAATCGATTAATATTATGAGGACTATCCGGATGGTGTTTACTATTGCACTAAGGGAAAACCTTTCAAAGATGTCTCGACTAAACAAATCAACTGGGAGATGGGAAACTGTATTTCTCTGTGCAGATACACATTAGCTGCGATAATATCGATGCTAAGCCAAAAGGAGTGACTACTTCAAAAACGTCTACTAGAGTAGGTTGTTAAGGATTGCTAGACTATTGCTCGTTTGTGTTTTCTATCATACAAAATAAAATGTTTGTGTGCGGTATGGCCAGGTAAGTTGACGTTTAAATTCTATTTACTTGCGGAAAACTCGATAAATTATGACGCTCACTTGCGTCTCCGGTCGGAAACTGTATACAGTTGTATCGTCAATCTATACGAGCAATAGACTACAGTTATAAAATACTTTAAATATATGTAACATTTGTGAAAGTAAATTATTTGTTCAACATCAAATGATTACGGTCTAACTGTTAAGCATACCTTGTATGAGTATCTTGTATGAGAACGGTGACAGACCACGTATCAGACAGATACAGACAAAACTGACTGTTCTGTGTTAATGTTTCCGCAATTATAAAAACTGAAGCCGTTGGTAAAGCATTGTGAGAGACAGGAGTATCTGATGAGCAATAATGAAATACCATACCATTCCAGGTTGTCTGGAAGAGATCGCTATTAAGCCTATTGTGTACCCTTATTTTTGTGTAACACTGTATTTAATGTATGTTCTTGGTGTACAAATAATAAACTGAATCTACCAAGAGTGTACGATTAATAAACATACTACGCGACACACGTTTAAAACAACCAATTTAACTTTAATCGCAAAACCTACATTTAATGCTAGCTGTTATTGTAGTATGGTACCAACTACAGTTTGCAAAATAGTTTTCAGTCTAGACGGCCCTTGACTATTCTCGTAGTAGGCAGAACTTACTCTTGGAATATATCGAAATCTTATTCACTGTACATCTTCTTCTGGTCTTTGGGGAGATCCTTGGAATATTTTCGATATCCAAGGTCCAATGAACTTAAAACATACCCTTTTCAAGAAAAACGAATTTTCTAAATCGGTTTATAAGATTCTCAGGAAACAAACATCGAGAGAAGAGCATTGTCTTTATTTAGTAAAAACCCTCACTATAATTTCGGTAGCTGGGTTTCAGTAACGTACTACGTCGTTCAAATAACATTACCCTGCGGAAAATTCAATGAACCGTGCGAACTTACGCGATTCTGCTCCCGGAAACTATGTTTATCAAATTTCAGCTTCGAGTAAGTAATTCCTACGTTAAATTGCGATTCGTGGTTACGAAACTTGATTTGTCCAAACTATATTTTACTGATTATTAATCTATCATTTGTTTTTATAATATAAGAAGGAAATAAGTGGAAATAAGGGCAATATTCATGTCGTAGGGGACGAGTTAAACAATCAATCCGGGTTATTTTAATTAATAATTATTGTAACAACTCTTAACTACCAACATGCAGTGCCCAGTAGCGGATTTACCAGCAGGCTGAGTAGGCTGGAGCCTAGGGCGGCAAATTTTAAGGGGCGGCAGATTTAGTTAATAATTTTTTTATTACGATTTACAAAATTAAAAAATCAGAGAGGAATTAAAATATTTAACAAAAATCGAAATATAGTCCTATATACAATGCTAAATACTAAATATTTCAACATCAAGGATCTGACACAGCATCACGCTTTTCAATGGTACTAACCATACGGGAAACGTGGATGTAACGAGATTGATGGAGGACCAACCATAAAGTTGGAATTTTATTGATAGAAAATGTAATTTATATGATTGTGGACTAAGGTATCAGAATTCAGAAGCGGAATTGAATAGCCTACGGGCGACACATCTGTAAATTCGCCACTGTGCAATAGATTATTATGTTTGTACAAAAATATGATCTGAAACGACGTGCATTGATATGTCGCTAAAGAGCTGTGACGAATCTAGTATTAATTTTCTACATAATAATTTAACAATGTGATATGAATATGCTACGCTTAGTTTTGAATCTTCAATGTTATGGCGAGTTGAAACCAAATGAAAAGTTAGAGACGCGAAAACCGCTCTATGTTTGTATGTTAATTTTGCCAAAAGATTGGTGTTAAGATCGCAGTAATTAGATAGCGGTAATAGGATAAGAAACTAGCGTGGACAGACGCTCTTATCCCCGACAAATTAGGTTCATTTCTAAAAGGACAATTATTTAAAAAGATTGAAAACAGGTTTATCAAGGTTTAAATAAAATAAGCGTACAAAATGGTATTTATTTACAGTAAAGATTGTTTTCTTTTTCTATCTTTTATCCATAAACTATAAAATTTAATCCATCAACTATAAAAGTACATATATAACTGAATAAGCTAGATTCTAGCCTTTATCCATGAACTATTTATAAGGAGCTTTACACATGAGTAGCTTCACGAAGCATGTTCCAAGTGAACTTCCGAGAAAAGTGTATCCGTGTTTAGACGTGACTTGAGTACTCGGAGGTGCGGTCACCGTACCAGTCTTACACGGAGAGTTCCGGGTATCGACCCCAGACCAGGAAAAAATCTAAGTGATGAATTTAGATTCCTTTTCTGGGTCTGGGTGTTTGTATATCGTCTTGCGTGTGGTCATGGTACCCACGACACGGAATCCCAGCGTGAGCTGTGATTGTAGAAAGTACTGAGATATAGTACGATATAAAATTATGTCTATGAGTAGCAGCCAAGTGAATGCAAATAATAGATCTTTGTCAATGGTTGGGACATTCAAAAGAGCGAAAGTATCGTATTTCGCTTTCCTACACTTTGACTTCTCGTTATGAGTACAAAAAGGAAGATTTTTCCCTGTCACATTCTGGTTCGTGATTACTCACTCACAGGCATCGAGACATTGTAAGTTTATCCACGAATAGGACTCGCGATTTCCGGGTGCTTTTCCGAACGTGAGAAAGTCGAATGAGTGGTATATTAGAAGATAAGGATCTTTTCAGCTAAATTTCTTAACAGTACTGAATCAATATCGAGGATTAATTTGAACAATTACTTATACCCAAATAGTTTGCGAGTATTCAGTTTTTTAACTCATCAATTAAGATGTAAAAGTGAAATCAAATAATAAATAGATAATGAGCGTTTGTTTGTAATATTGGAAAAGATCATTTCTTCTCTTTTGAGGTATATTTGTAAGTACTCTATCAAATTTTATAGTAGCTTTTTTAAAATTTAAAATGCTTCTGAATAGTAGCGAGGCGTAAAAATATTCTTTCACTACACACGTTCAGTATTATTACGCTTGTTTTGATCTATGAACATTTATTAAACAGAGAACCTAGAGAAAAAGTGAAATTTCCTCACTGGACTTGACACACAGTCGACTTTATCGAATAAAGTAGAGATCTGAAGATCTTATATCAGTTGTAAGTGAATAAATAAAACATAGTTAATATGGTTTATTTTACTCTGGTCAGCCATATATATAATCACTTACGTGGTCACTGTAGGTGATAGTGAATAATGAATTGTATCAAAAACTAAAAAAATACTACGGTACAAACCTGGACCTTCTTGAGTGACTTTTGGTAAGAAATCATGCAATCCTTTCAGTGCTGTCTACTCGTGTGATAAACAATACAATGCCAACCAAATGAAAAGTACGAAACATATACTTAAGTATGATACGAAACATATACTTAAGTATGATACGAAACATATACTTAAGTATGGTACGAAATATATACTTAAGTATGGTACGAAATATATACTTAAGTATGATACGAAACATATACTTAAGTATGGTACGAAATATGTACTTAAGTATGGTACGAAATATATACTTAAGTATGATATATTTTAAAATATATAACGTATGCATAGAAAAATATAAAAACGTCTAGTTTCTGTATAGAATTTCCTGTTCTGTGCTAAGCGGTATGTGGTTTGGGAAACATATTACAACATGTTCTGGAGTTGCTGGTTTTGTACTTAATACTCGTTTAATATTATAATTTTATTTAAGTTTTACAATTCACAAAATAATAAATGTGTTTTTTTGGCACTTTTTGTGTATTATTTAGCTTTGATACCAATAATTATTTTATATTTATAGAAAATCATTAAGGTGATTTTACTATATTGTCTTGCTGACTTATATAAACAAAAAGAAGTATCTACCTTACTTTATATTTACTTACTAAAATTATGTTGTGACGAACATACTCTTATCTACTAGCTTTCCTGCCCGCAGCTGCGCTCCCGTGAACTTCATTTTTATAACATGCATGTATTATAGGTGCATCCTATTGAACCACCCAGTCTATTGATAAAAACTTCATTAAAATCCGTTGCGTAGTCTGAAAGATATCTCACCGTTCCGTTTCGCGCCGACTTAGAAGGTAGGCGCTTCCATTCACATATATATACATATATTATCTATATAACTGATAACTTTTAAAGTATTCGTCGAAATGTGAAAACAAAGTTTATCTACATTAAACGTTAAATACAAAAGGTATCAATTTTGATAAGAATTTAATAAATAATCTGAAATAAAAAAAAAAAAAATGTATCTAATTTAGGTATCCTGTCGCGGACTTTTATTTAGAACT
>DWJS01000640.1:0-10632 GCA_018248975.1 Codatractus imalena | reverse complement strand
GAAATAACCCTCCAGCTTTTAGATATGCTCACTATATTTTCCTATTCTGTTGAAATGAGGGATAAATGATTAATACGCACTTTAAAAAATCAGAGGTCTTTGATTCAAAAGATTAGATGGAACATGAGAGACTTGCAATTTACGTAGCGATTTATACCTATATTAATAATTCAATTAAAAAATATATTGGTCACTTTATGAATTAAATTAAAATTACAACATACCTTAGATGACGAATAGAAATTAATATTCCGCAAGACGTGGAATCTCGAGCGAAATATCGCCGATTTGTAATACATTCTATTTACGTATTATGATGTTATTTACATTAATCAAGAGGGCGAAAACTGATAAGTGTCTGAAGCAGAACCGCTCTGTTCGTTACGAAGTGTACAAGTAAAGTAATTTATTTGTATTTAAGTGTCATCCCGAGCGAGGTTCCTTCAGAAAACACAATCGGCGTGACGTTTTATCAACGAGTGATTACGATAGGGCGTATTTTTGCCACATATACATAATCTACATGTATTATTAGATAATTTGGTATTATTAATTACGTTTCACTTTATTAGAGATAGATAAGATCTATAAATTTTAGGGCTGTAACAGGTTCTTGATATCCATTATCAGATCTGAAAATTTAGGTAGGTGTGCTTAGTAGCTAATAGGAAATTAGATATACTTTTAGCCTTTATCTAAGTACACTACTGCACTATACAGTCCTGATACTTAATATTTAAATATTTGAATAAATTAACGACTGATAAGCTAAACTTGTTATAAGGAATCGGTGAACCAGCATACTCCGTTCAAGATCTTAGGGCAGGCTGAGGCCCTTAGACCCATTTGGGAAATCAAAAAGTGAATGATAAAAACAACATTTTCTTACTTATGGTTTTTATTTATTTTTTTAAATAGAAAAGATGACTTAAGACGCAATGGGGTATAAGCGTTGTACCGCTTTGCCGCTATACTGGGTCTCTTGCCTGAAGTCATGGATCCTGGATATGGGCTGTTGTTCTTATGGTAAAGTCGGCGTTGACTCCATCAGTTTGATATTTAGTGATCGCGGCTGAAACGGACCTAAAATGGAGTTTAGTTTTAGGTCGATCACGACATCATTGCCACAGCCACCCTTGTTTCTAACTTGATTTCGTTGGCGTATCTATATAGCTGAGCAAATTCGTAATTTAAGGCACTCCGGTAGCGTAAAGAATATCGCACAAGGTTTTAATTTCTTTCCAATAAATCACTACGTCTGTTAAATTCTGTGCAAGCGGCCCTGTCTGGTTGGGGGCACCTTTTGGCCGGGGGGCACATATGTTCCATGTGGCCGGGCCATACATGGCCTATGTTATTTTTACCGTTAAGCCACCCTATTGTTACGCTCATAATAGTGGCATAAAGCAGTTGTAACATGGTTTATAAAGATGGTAATGTAAAGATTCTAAAGAGATATTTTTACTCTTTTTTTTCTTTTTTAGCTCTCAAATGCAGCAATCTCTCTAATTGAGCTCAAGCAGATATCCTGTCGTAGGTATTTGAAGTTAAATATTCGACCATTCCATGAAATGGTTGTATTTCATTAAATGAAGAATTCTACGAGCTAGCCACAACATACGATATGTACAAAAAGTATCGCGAAGTTTTGCTTACAGTTTTCTTCAATTGCAGGGGCGTGGTGCATCATGAGTTTTTGCCACAGAGTAGAACGGTGAATAAGGAATATTACCTGCAAAATATGCGCAATTTGCGCGAAGCAATCCACCAGAAACGCCCGAATTTGTGGAAAAACAAATATTGGATTTTGCACCATGATAACGCCCCTGCTCACACTGCGCTGCTTGTACGCGACTTCTTGGCCAAAAACAACACGCTAATGATACCGCAGCCACCGTATTCCCCAGATCTGGCCCCCTGTGAATTTTTCTTGTTCCCGAAACTGAAGAGACCGATGAAAGGACGACGCTACGCCACGATTCTTATCTATTGGTATTTATTTCTCGAATAAAATTACAAGGAATAGCACGCACGATTTATTAAAACTTAAGTAAACAAAAACAATGAGCGTCGTTGGATGCCTATGCTACTTTGTACGCAAAATATAAATAAAAGGATGGTTTATGAAAGGAAATAAATATTCAGTTAAAAAAAATCATTCATTTAAACATTAAAATTGCAAATTAAAGTTAAACATTTTTTTTTATACATTAAGACGACTCGTGGCGTTAAAAGATAGAAAGAAAATAATTGAAACTGAGACTAAAATGGGTTTTTAAAATAGTCTAGTTTAATTTACTACGTTGCATGGCCAAACTTTTTATTTAAAAATCCGAATGTGACTTTTGCAGCATTCCACTTAAGGCGGCAGGTAAAAAATGTTGATGTATCGGATTTAGGTAATATTTGATATGTTATACATATTGTCCTCGACCATCTACAAAATATTTTTACACTACGAGGGGAGGTCAAAAAGTTCGCGGTATGACAGGGAAGGATAATGAAATGAAACATATAACTATTTTTCCTTTTTAATGTATTCTTCTTTAACCCTAATACATTTATTAGATCTGTTAAATAATTTATAAATACCGTCGAAAAAAAAGATTCGTCTTGGGCGTCAAAAGATCCCGAAAATGCCGAATTCATTTCATTATCGTCGCTAAAAAAAAATCTACATAGTTACTACATAGTTTTTATAGTTTTTGAAACAAAAAACAATCGCTTGGGGCCAGATCTGGGTTGTAGGGTGAGTGGCGCAGTTCTTCAAAACCACACCGGTGAATGGCAGCCGTCGCAACATGGCTTGTGTACGCGGACGCATTGTCATGCAAAAGAAGCACGCCTTTCCTCGTCTTTTTTCCTTAATATCTTATTTTTATTGACCTAGAAGACTAAGAAGCGTAGTATTCTCCCGTTATGTAAAGACCACATTCCTTATAATCATTCAAAAGGATACCTTCTGTATCCCAAAAGATCGTCACCATGACCTTTTCGACCGATGGAGACACTTTATACTTTTTAGGAGGGGCTGTGCTTTTTTTATACCACTGCTTCGACTCCTGTTTGACTCGGGTTCATAATGGTGAAACCAAGTTTCATCGCCAGTTACTATTCGGGCCATAACTTCCTCCCTTCGCTCTCCAGCGGTCCAAAAACTCGCGACAACTTTCGACGCACTCACGTTTTTGAGGCGCAGAAAGCATTCTCGGAACCCACCTTGCACAGACTTTAGTCATATCAAGGTGTGGATGTAGGATGGTCCAAATCGTTGTTTCTGATACTCCAACTAAAGCTACAAGCTGTATTTACTTTAGCCGGGCATCTTTCCATACAAGTTTTTCAATTTTTTCAAATATTTCTGGCGTGGTAGCCTCAATCGGCCGTAAAGGTCGGAGGTCGTCTTCAAAGGAGTCCCTCCCTTGTTTGAAAAGAGCGTGCAATTTATAAATCATGGTTTTCCCAGGAGCAGAGTCCCCATCAATAGCTGACCATCTCTTAAAAATGGTTTTTCTTGTTTGGTGAGAAACTTAATGACGGCGCTATATTCAATTTTCTCCATAGTGGCTAGATTCTTCCCAATTGAGTTGTTTACTCGTTGAAATCTCAGTAGCTAATGACTCGATTAGGCTGAAACTAGGTATATATATAGTAACAATGAGTTACTCAATTAGCGCCTACATGGATGAGCAAACACACTCTCGCCAACCCCGCCATTCCGCGAACTTTTTGACCTCACCGCGTATAAAGTGTGGTTAGCGAGTTAAAGGAGTTTAAAGTTTTGTATGCGGTAGGCAGGCAGCCAAAGTAAGTACAAAATAATCAAATATTACCAAAGTCAGAAATATTAATATTTCTACCTGCCCGATTCCCATGAAATTCCCCTTTAGTAAAAAAATATATTACTTAAAATATAATACTAAAATATAGTACAAACATACTACTGAAACCAGTACCATAGCGAGAACTAATGTGGAACTTCTCGCGCTGTACAAGTATGAATTCAATGTGTTTAAATTGGTTTTAAATAGTCTTCATTGGTACTAATCAAAGATCTTGTATAGTAGGCATGTAAGACCACGCATGCTACTGATGGGCACGTTATGCTATCGGTTCCTCATACTATAGCAGATACCAATGGTTAAATGTAGAAAGTTTTAACTGCAATGTTGAATTCCCTTCACGGATGCGTATTTAAGCAGCGGGGACTACCCTCCAGGCCACCCTAAGTTGCAAAGGGAGGTTCGTCAACATAGGAAAGGTTGAAGACAACTGATATTTAATTTGGCATATTTATTCCACAGGTAATGGGAACTGATACGTGCAGAAAACATTTGCAAAACATAAGCAAATATTTAACTGAATTTGAGAATAAACCAAAGAAGATAGAAGGAAACCTCATTCTCGAGTGGTTTAACGTAGGAGAGAGATTGTTTGAAGAATTTTATCATCTTGGAATAAGCGTCAAATGGAACTCTTCGACTATTAAAGAAACAGCTGAGATTCGCGATATTGTGTCACAAGTTACGAAGAACCAAGGTTGGCTCCAGAGTTTTATTACCATCTACCCTGGACTCCGGATTGACTTAGAGGGCGCCACTGCTGCCGTTGACGTTTGCCGCGTCCGATCCGGCGTCGAGCTCTTGCTAAAAGGATTCACCGGCATCAATAAGCCATTCGACAACGTGATCAACGATTTGAAACGTTTGGGCGAGTTAGAAGAATTCGACGACCATCTTAAAGTCTGGGCGGAGAGCTACCGACCAGACTTCTTCTCCGGAGACTGTCATCGCGATACCCCTAAATCTCACTGGTGGTGGTATTGATTCGTATTCGTATAATCGCTAGGTATTTCAAGTTACAAAAATGGAGGTCAAAGAATCCGAGTGGGTTACTAAGGCTATTGACAACGTGGACAGGTACTTAAATAGAGGAGGCGACTTGAAAGGTGATGATCCACAACTTCTAGGAGGGACAGATTTACTAAACACGATAGGTGTTGCGATGGGCCTTCCTGTACGGGACCCGCGAGACTGGAGCGAAAGGGAATTGCAACAAGCGTTGAACAATGAGCTCGTTTATTTTGAAGGCGATGCGAGGAAGGCTATCGACGTTATAGCTGACCAAATCAGATATTGCTGTAGTGGAGACGACAAAAATTTCGTCACAGTCTTACCCATAGAACTATATTGGAACGGTAAACTATATGAATTGCCTTTATTTAGAGTCCATCGTTATAAAGATTCCCAAAAATATTATGTGGACAATATTGGAAGATCTTACGACTCCGTTTCCGACTGGTATAATAATAGCAAATTGCCACCATGCAAAATGGCCTACCCGTATGACTTGAAATTGACGTTGCGGCCAGGATATAAATATTCACGCGTATTACTCGATGATACCCCTAATGCGAGAACTGGTACGCAAATCACTAAAGGTGTCGATATAGCCGCTTCTGTCATCGGGATCGGTTCAAGCGTCGGGTTGTTGTTTGCTACTGGCGGACTTGCGGCTCCACTAGTAGCCACTGGAGTAGCCACAGCAATTTATGGAACGGGCAGAACTGGATATCAATTAATAGACAAAGCAAGTCATGGTGAAACTATTAATCCTTTTACAAACTCGGAAAGTCGTATGTTGTGGTTGGGCATAGCCGCGAACATAGTCAGCTTCGGAGCCATGGGAGCTTCCATGCGACTGACGTCATTGGCAATGCGTGGGCGAGACATATCAACATCATTTCGAGTATTAGTCAATGTTATGAATGGAACCACTATTGTTATAAGCGGATATGCAATGATAGAAACCACCATATTTATGATCACACATTACGATGAGTTATCGCCTGTGGACGTCCTCATGCACGTTGCATCGATGGCTTTCTGGACTAAAGGATTGTTTACATATAAAACAGCTGGAACTCTGATCAGAAACGCTCAAGAGCAAACATTCAAAATTATAAGTAACGAGCTAAGACCAGACGATGCGGTAAAATTAGCGTCTGCTCGTCAACAATTCAACAATGATGCTCTACTCTTAAGAGAATTCCACAGAGCTTCGAAAGCAAACATTTCCATACAAACATTTTCTCAAATCGTAATTGATGCCAATATGATGGGGCAAGTTCAGTTTGACGGTGCAGGTAATCTAGTACTGACAGGAGGCCAAACATATTCGTTTGAATTTCTCAGTAAGCTACCACAAAACGTCCGTAGACACTACTTTGATGTAATTACAAATCTCAGGCCAGATCAGATAGAACTGATGGAGAGCTTCCGCCAAAAAGTGAACAATGATATGAACTTAATATCAGGCCTTCAAAAAGTTGCAGTACATTACCAACTAACTCCGCGTGAGGCTACCGAACAGGTGTTAAACTTTTGGGCAAAATACACCCAAATGAACATGCCCACTGGTGGTGACATCGCTATTAAGGACGGTAGCTTGATACTGGGACGCGCACCGCCCCTGCAGCTGAATCAACTGCGGGGGTTGTCTACCCCTATGGTGCGCTTTGTAGGCGAACATCTGGCACGCATGGACGATACTACGAGTCGCTCGTGGACCACCTCCATCCCCGTGCTTTTACAGCTCGAGAGGAACGGCATGTTCTCAAAATGTACAGTTACGAAGATCGTCCCAACCGG
This sequence comes from Codatractus imalena, assembly GCA_018248975.1. Taxonomy (NCBI): domain Eukaryota; kingdom Metazoa; phylum Arthropoda; class Insecta; order Lepidoptera; family Hesperiidae; genus Codatractus; species Codatractus imalena. The sequence continues at coordinate 3,982 of DWJS01000640.1, read as the reverse complement.
CCGAGCCGTGGTGCTCCTAAACAAAAATCTCCAAATAAGCATATATAAACTGAAAGAAATAGATGCTACCGATTGCCAGAAAATTTTGAGACTGGTCGGTCAATTATCGCCGTCGATGGCTAGTGATGATATTCCGGAGGAAACTCGTCTACTCATAGAGAAGTACAGATTGCGTCTAGAGGCTCACAGGAGGGAGACTGTTGACTGGATAACAACGAATGCAAATAAAAAGTTGCTTGGAATATTGGAATCAAACCTACAAAATTTTGAGAGCGACCGATTGTTCACCTTTAGGAGCACCGTAACAAGTGCAAAGGCGACGCCGTACATGAGAGAATTGATGAGTTTCGTAGCTGATATGAACCCCAAGAATGTTAGTGAAATGGTATCGTATGGAGAATATGTCGTGACGTACGTAGAAGCAGAAAAGAGGAACTTTGAAGGAAAACTGCGTAATGGAGAGATAAAACTCCCTGCCAACACCAAGAAAACCGACTTGAGTACGTATAAATTACAATATAGATAATAAAGAGATATCCAATATATTACCCATAGATTGCGATATTGTTGATCCTAGCCAAGCGGACGTTTGATGTCATATTAAAGCTTTAAGGTTTTTATTACCTAATTCAGATTATTGATATTCAATTTTGGTACATTGTAATTGACATGTTTAGACTTGTGACAGTTTAAAGGGTATTCATTAGAAAGTTTAGATAGTATCTTTTAGTTTATATCCTTTTACAATTGCACTATGAATTTTAAGTTTTTACTAGAAAAATGCGCGTACTTTATATATATTGATTGGAAATCAATCAGTTTTTAACGTAACATATTATCAGTATTTTCAGGAGTCAAATTCCCATATTTCAGGACAAAAGGCGAGCGAGGCGGTCTTCCGAGACCCGAGGGCAATGCTACAGAAATGGACTGAGACGGTGGCCTTAGTCCGCGAACATTCTATGGTGGGTCCAGCTGCTCTCGAGTCAGGGCTGCAGGATGAGGCCTTGGTACAGGCAATACGAGGAGCTCGTATTGGTTTTGGTAGTGAAGCGTCAGCCGCTTACCACACACTCAAGCACCCAACCGACCCGCCCTCTGCCTACGTGACACGCGCAAACCAATGTGTGCGTAATGCAAGTCGTTGGAAGGTAAGGATGATGTACTACCTACTACTTAACGATATTTGAAATGAATTAGATGATAGAATAGATGCTTTGACTGGATACACGCAAAATGTTACATGTCCTTACACTCTACAAGCGTTGGATTTTCAAGCCAGATGTTTTGTGATTCAACGGACGCACCACCGCCGAACTTACCTATCCCTTATAATGGCAGTGGTAAGCTCTACTGTGTTCTTGTTTAACGAATGTGATAAGGGAGACTTTCTAGAGACATTTTAATTTTGTCTTTAGGAACGCATTATTTTAAGCCGGCCTCAAATCATCCCCAATTCTGCCCGTCTGAGCACAGGTAGGAGACATAGTGAGAAGAGCGGATCGATCGAGTTCATAAATATTTGACAATTTATCTGACCGTATTCTCAGTCATTCGGGTTTTCATCACGTTGTTTTCCACAGTTAAGCAAGAAAGTCAAAGTAAAAGTATTTTATTCGAAGTAGATTCTATACAGAATTATTTCGATCGTCAAAAATCTACCACCACTTCTCCAAATATTACATTATAGAGAAGCGGCGAAAGAAACTTTATAACAAGCAAGTGATAAGTAATTGTCCTATTGAAAGTAAATTATACTCCACAGAAAGCAGTGACTATCAGATAGTTCCGTTTGCTACTTTGGTTTTATAAAATGTATAAATGTTTTACAGGCAACGTTGACACAAGATGGCGACGCGCGGTTGATACGCTTCGAAGGTCCAGACGGCTCCGCCATTTTGCTCGAGCGAGATGGTCGCGTGCTTCTGTGCACCTTCTCGCCAAAAACGTCTAAAGCCTAGCCTACCACTACAACTAGAGACTTTTTCATTTACTTTATAGACATATTCTATAGGAGCACCAGTCTGACACAGAAGGTTCCCCAATCTGCATTAGAGTAGCGTAGTGGAGTGGCCTTCTCCAGTAGTAGGGAGGGAGACTGTGGCCAGCAGTGGCACATAAAAAGGATTGCAGGCACGTAGACGGTTCCGAGGTCGATCCCCAGCTTGCCACGTCTAAATTGTTCCGATATGCTCTGGGTCTGGACGTTTATGTATTCGTCAATGGCATCCACGACACGGAATGTTGTTTTCGAACTAGAAGTTTATTTAAAGGGAAGTGTCCCTGAAGATCAATTTCTACATAGAGTCACCATCTCCCACCACGCGAGGTGACCATGTCTGGGGAAATCTTCAACAATCTCATTTCATAGCTTGTTAGTTATATGTATGAAGTGTTCCAAGAACATAACGATAAGAATTTTTCTATTTTCACATGCTTGTTTTTTCAGAAATAAATATTTCAAAAAAGTGTTATAATTATTTATTCCACCCGTTATCTATTAATTTAATACTCTTTAAAATATAATACTTACCTGCCTAAATTATTTAAATACCAGCGCTACAGAAATAGAGTAAAAGGAGACTCTTCCGTAATTATTCGTCTACAGATATTTTACAAAAATTGCATCGAGTCTTCAATCATTACAATACGCAGTTCACCTGGGACGTAGGTTAGACTTGTGGCGACCTTCCACAACTCGTCAAGAGATGGCGCCACAAGTATTCTTGAATCACATTATCTAAGTTTTCTCAACATCTTGCATATATATAAACTCCGAACTGAGACTATCGGAGCACGGCCGCTCTAAATAATTTAAGTAGAATGTTGGTCAGTACATACAAGTTTTGAACTCAATGTAACAATATTTTAAGAATTGGGTAGTTTACAAAGGTCGTCTTCACCTGAAAAAAAATTAACAAACACACTTTACGTATTCTTTTTTTGAGACTTTGATATTTCTGAGATTCCATCATCAGACCTGACATGCAAGTACCCACATGAACTACACCGTAATATGTTTTACGTTATCCGACGGTACTTGGACATGTTGCGGTTGCCGCTCCAAACATTTTGTTTCTCTTTCTGTAGTATTTTTTACTGCTTTTACACATTAAATATTGTATTTATGTTTAATTTATAAATTATTTGAGGTCAAAAACATTAGCATACGCAAATTGGCAGTTATATTATAATGTTTATGATAATTGTTTCTGCCAACAAATACTCTTTATACATTCCAGAGAAAACTCATTAAGTGATGTCTGTGTATCTATTCCAACCGACGGATCAACACGGTCGAATTAAAGCACACAAAAAATGATGGCAGGCAGGTATCGAAACCTTCGTTTGCTCCGACTCGCAGATAACAGATTGTTAGGGCGAGTTTAGAAAATTTACCGAGTTATAATAATTAATACATAACACTTCAATGAAAATGTCAGTTTTTGAATCCGTAAAGAGTCGTCTTTTATCTATTTGGTTGTGTACATTTGTCTGTGAAATCGCGGAATTTCCAGCCACCATGCGCCTGATTGTGAGTTCACTTCTATATTAGAGAGTGTTTAGGGGTGGTACTTAGTAATCTAGCGGGGTAAACCCACTCTAAAATAGATTTTTTTTTTAAATACGGAGCCCACTTTACAATAGGGAGTTCTTGATTCGGCTGTATTATTATTATTTATTTATTATACGTTACCTAATTTTTTTACTATATTGTCATGACTTTTTTGACTAATTTTCATGACTTTTGTTAATTAAAAGCTAGTGCTCCCGTGTGCTCCCGTTTAAATTTGATTAGATCTAACGAGTATTTTTGATTTATGCTTAATAATGCATATTTGATTGAGTCCCCCTTAATTGATTCATAATTTTATGTTTGTTACTGCATAACTCCGCTATGTATCAACTGATTAAACAATAAATATATATATTTTGAATATTTTTTTTTGTTTTGTTAAAAAGGGGATACTTCCAAAGAGGT
>DWJS01000639.1:0-10634 GCA_018248975.1 Codatractus imalena | reverse complement strand
GACACTGCCTATATTGCTTTATCATTACATTGTATACTATGTATATACAACAACTAAATTGTAATTTGTTTCTCAGACATCCATGATGACTGTCCTAATATGTTAACAACACATATGTGCAGCAGGTTACATGAATCTACGAAGAATTTGTGTTTGTCTATCTCTAATTAAAAAAATAGCACTTTACCAATTTCATTAACACTACAAACATAAAATCGATTTTTGTCCATAGTTTTCCGTTTGAATTCATTCAAATTACTATGTTTGTTATCCGAGTACAGGAATACATACATACATGGTACACGCGTACATATGGCACCTTAGGTTAATTTCAATCTACGATACGATTTTTACAATCCTTGTTACACTTCCCATGTGAAGTCTACCGACCTTCACCTACTATTGGATGGAATCGGGAAGGTATTGCCTCACGCTGATAAGATAAACCCATTTAATCTTACAGCTAAGATTGCGCACTACTGAATCACGTACCTTATTTGCTTTATTTACTTTAATCAAATATATTACTTTTCAGATAATGCAATAATTAAATAAAGTAAATAAATCTTGAATACGAAACAATAAACCAGAGAACATGCAATCAATCTGTAATATTATAGATACACATAACTACACGCGGTAACTGGGATGTCCTCATTGGGTAATGCTGAAATGAAAACATGGTGTAGTCACATAATAAGGATTCTTAAGAAGGAACTTCCTCATAAATTGAAAATATATGGAATATATATATCACATAAGTTCAAATCCATAAATTTCTGAGTTTACTACTTATTAAAAGACGTCAAGGAACTGATAATGCACACCAAGAATAGAAAAGGGAGTGGTATGTTAAATGTCATAAATAAAAAACAATAAACAATATGTCATACAAAATTGCGCTTCATAAAAACAAGTTCCGAATACGTTTCGCGCAATCACCAAAATTAACTAAATTGGACTGTGTTTGACGAGCTTATTTTTAAGTCGCTCAATATTAAATAAGGTAATTAATAAATACGATGGAAACCTGCCAAACTTTGTGTATGAACAACGAGAACATATTTAAAATTAAAATAATTGCCAACAAGCAACAGATCTTAAAATGTACGACAACAATCATTATAACGATAAATACTAAATAGCTTGAACAATCACTGTATCGATTGGAATGATAAATCTTTCTTGATAAATAGCCAGTGAATAAATAATAACATAAAATGGACTTAGAAACAAAGAGCAAAAAAATAAAAAGAATTTATTTGAGATCAACTTTCATACAAAACGTGAACTAACATAGTATTTCTTACAAGAAATAGAAAATGATTTAAGTTAATAATGTTGTCTCCTAAGTTATATATAGTTCTAAATTATATTATGATATACAATTTCTTATCACTTTACTGATTAACAAAGTAGTGAAAATATACATAATTTATTAAGTATAACATAATGCGCGGCCACGTTTATGTTACATGTAGGTACGTAATATTCTTTTTACTTTGTAACAAAAAAATCTTAAACTAGGAAATTTCATTATTCACAAAGTAACTACGGCAACAAGTCAAGGATAATAAAGCAATAATTCCAGCAGTAACATAATATATTTGCTCTCGCCTAATTTATCCACCTATTGTTTGCAATAAGGCTAACACTCATGGTACGGGAACAATGTTTGATGTAAGCTTCTTCAAATATTAAACAAGGGGAATATTGCGCGAAATATTAAATGTTTCCAAACATTAGACGGCTGGGATTCTTAAATATCAAAGCAAAGACTTCCATGTAGCAATACAATATAATTACTACCACGTACCGTAGAGACAGTTACCGTTTGTTGATAAAAACACGCGCTGATTTCAACAGTAAATACAAAACATCAACAATCACCTTTATTTGTAGCATCTTGGCACGCACCACGTTGACCGGCCGCTTGCCAAAACTACGAACACAGCTAAATTTACCTCATTTTAACACTTTAAATTTGTAAACATAAAACCCTTTGGTCGTTTGTCACTAAGATATTGATTTATTAAAGTGTGCACTTTTTATTTTTACCACCACTAAAAGTCAGAATATTCGTGAAAATTCCACAATTGGTTCACCTTGAAATATTTAGACACTTTAATGTCACATTTTTGGGAAAGGTGAGTTAAATTCTAATGGCACTTGTCCAACATGGAGGAAGTGAGATATGGCGAAGAACGCGGCTCACAGCACACTAGCGCGAGGAGAAGTGACCGACGGCTCGCGCGGCCGATGCCTCATTATTTAATAGTCAGATAAAAGATTATCTATTGAAGCGTCCTCGGTCAATACGATACTAAATTACGTATTTGTCACTGAATGGCGATTACGGGCAAGTCGGAGCAATACAGTAAGTGGCGAAGCAAATGTCAAAGAGAAATAAATTGCACTTTTCAGTCAGACAGCTCACGACCACGACAGCACGTGAGCTTGAACCTAAAAGACGATTAGCCCTTACGATGTCTTGTTTAAAAATGAATTATAATCTGAAACTAAAACTATCTAAAATTAAAAGATTTAAATACAGACAGACATTAAGGGTAATAGAGAAATCAAAACTAATAAATAATTTTAAATAATATTAAGGACTAAACTTATTGACCGTAATAGTGTTTGTTAGTTGTGTTTGGTAGTTACGGCATTACATCCCTTTTCTCATAGATGTAGAATTACATCCAAGGAATAGGCAGAAATGTCTCTTCCTGTGAAATAATTAATTTACTGTGTCCACCAACTACCTTCGTCAACAATAGGTGTCGAAAAGCTAACAGGTGGACGATTGTATTAACTAAATTTGTTTTAAGTAATAGCTTTACAACTATTGAAACAAAAATTGTACATTATATTTTGGCTTGCAAAAAGAAATCAAGAAAAAAATTAAAACAAAGTCTGGTTGGCCAAAGTTTCAGAAGTGTCTGAAGTTACAAAATCGGCCGTATACAACTTGATACCGAGGGCGACACGAAGTGAACCGAGTGATACGGAAGGTCCGTAACCGGCACACATTGGGAAGATAAATGTCGCCAACGGAGATAACGACGGCTTCCGACATAATGTAGTACTTAGAACCAAATTGACTTAATAAAACCTCGCGTCAGTGTAATAAAGCTTTCTTGGCTTAATTGTGTACCCTTCATGAAGGTATCTACTACATTTGGCATGCTTTTCACTAAGTTTCAACTGCGTCAGGCAAGATGTTAGAAAACCTTTTTTAATAGTAACTAAAGCAGGGCATATAAAATGTTATACTATAAAATACAATTTCAATTTGGTGTGTTAGTGTCTGGCGTAGTATTGCCTCAATTTCGGATCTGGTAATGGGTGACTTGGTTGGTTTCTAATATTATCTCGAAAAAAAAAATACAAAAAAAAGCTTTAAACTTTGTCTTTTCTGAAAAACTATTTTTTAAGCTACCTGATACCTGCCAAAGCCACGATGGTCCAAGCTTAACAACACCCAATCGTTCCTGCGCATATTGGAAACATCACGCAGAGAATCTTTCAGACTTTATACTATGACGTAATTCTGACGTTCACGAACTTGTGATATTTTTGTTTAGTTTCCTGGCTAGTTAAATTTTGAACACCCGTTACATCTTATATGTTAATTTTTACGCACGATATTCCGACTAGGAATATAGGTTATTGTAACCACATCTGAGTATGACGTTTGTAACACGTTTGAAAACATAAGTATACTTTAAACTATAAATATATTTAGAATGAAAACGAATGTTAAGCAAAATCGATGCTACACTCAAATTTAAACATTAGTAATAAAACGTATCATTGCCTCTGAAACTGTTCGAGACATAACGAAAAGAAACGGCAATGAACTGTTGTCGTTAATCTATGAGTAAGCGGATAATTACTATAATCTTATGACAAACTCGGCGGTAACGATAACATAACAAGCTTACATCACTCGTGCTTGTCCCACTTTGAAAATATAAACGAGACTATTGTTAGAACGGACCTGACCAACTTTAAAAGTTTTCATATGTGACATAGTTAACGAATATTTTGTAAGATAAACTTGCTATATTGAAGATTTATCAATAAACTGCAACTTTTCATTTCATTTTAATTTGTGTGTGCATAAATTCGGAATTTTGAATATTTCGTCGCTTATTCTTTATTTAGACAAAAATATCTGTGCTACGTGCCAACTTTCTACGTCAACGACAGAATCAATACAATTTTGAGAAGTGAATTCGTTGAAAAAAACGATATGTAAAAAGCTATTGAATTTCATCTATAAAATGGCTGTTAAATAATGAAACAATATTTCCTATTAATTTCAAATTTTCAGCTTACCTACATGAAATAAAACATGCAACTAAAAAGGTTCATGTAAAAAGATTGATTTACCCGCTTCTTGGTATATCTATTTATATTCAAAACAGTTAACCCACGAGTTGTTGGATATAAATAAATAAAAGTTCGACAATAAACTTTCCGTGAATGACACGCGCGACGTAAAACATAACACCCGATAAAGTCCCACAGATTACTGTCTATCAAAATAATTAAAACAAAAACCGTCATGTAAACATTAAAAGAACTCCAGATAAAGCACGTAATTGTCCAGTGTAAAACAACAACAAAAAATTATACAACAACAAAACAACAGCAATCTAAAGGTTCTAAATGAAAATAAAGATTGACTACGATATAACACCGGCGCGTCGAAACTCCCTTTGTTTTAAAGCCACGTGTGTCCATTGTCTAGAATTCATGCAGAATTTTAATACCTTCCGATATAAAAGAATGGTTGTAGCTATTTATTTGCGCACTGGAAACAAAAACAAAACAATTACACGTAAACGAGATATCTTTAACTAAACAACAATAACGCTTTTGCAAAATGATAATTGGAATGTTAGTATGCACATTATTAAACACTCTCCGGTTTTTAAATAAAACAAGAATCAAGACGATAACGACGTTTTGACACGGAAACTTTTAGCAAATAACAGAAAATCTTTCCATTCATAGATCAAAAGATCAAAGTACTGCCAAATCTTTGTGAATGATGAAAGTCGATATTATACTCGCCAAGTTTTCGCCCGAAGGGAAATTGTAGGTGACAAATAAACTGCGAGAAATGCAACAAATCATCTGCAGTTTAGAACATCTGGCTAGCAGCATGGAGACTACGTCGCGACTGGTGTCAACAGATACCTTGTATAAATATATAAAATGTATATCATATGCCAAAATCTGACATAGCAACCTCGGAACAGTCTCCAAACACATTTCAATGATTTATGTTGGATCTTATACCATACGCTCAGAAAATATTTGTAATTCGTGAATTATACAAGATCGTCTTTGCGATATTTTACTCCTCGTTCTTCTAATTATCTTAAACCTTTTATTTATAAATAAGGGCAACTCTTTATAAAAGTGTCCATGTTCCCTAAATGAGAGACACATCTAGATAGAAACACATAGTAAACTTCTGCATCATAATAATAATTTACCTGTCATCTATTATAATATAGGTATTATTATCTACTCCAATACAATAGATATTTCGACCATCAAGAGGTATCAAAGGAAATCAATTATAACCAAATGATCGGTGATAAAGAACCTAATCAGCTCGGCAGTTATTATAAATTTGTACAGTCACAAACAACGTTTTTGAAATAAGAGTAACTCCCAATTTCTTTGCCAAAATGTCTTGTTGACATAAAATGAACATTATTTCAGGCGGGAAAGCTGCTAAAGCTTTAAACAATGGTTTTAATAGCTGAAGATTTGCATATTTCACTAAATGTGGCGGACGAAAACTGTTTCAGAGCAACGAACCCTATCTTAATATCGCCATACTAGAAATCAACAATAACAATAACAAATATTTTAGTCATCAACTAGGCATAATATGTGATAATGGCGAAAGCCATTCATTAAGAGAACATGATAAAATAGTTATTTTATTACAGAAACCGCATAAATCGTAATAATAAGTACGCAATGACTTCAGTTAATATTTGTATTTACAGTGAAAGTAAATTGCTATTTATATATTTATGTAAGGTAAATAAAGCGATAAATACTTAAAATCATAAATCAAAAAGAAACAAAGAAAAAATTAAACTACCGTTCATACGTGTCAAATTTGTATATTATGAAAAATAATCTACATAATTTCATTCTAACCTAAAACATAAAACAATAGAAGATAATCGAATGTACCAGCTGTTAAACCTAGCAAGAGCTAGATGAAAGAACGTTCTAGGTATGGTATATGAGAAAATGACCGATCGATCGGTAGTTGGATACATTCGCGCCATCCACCACTTGTCTAGCTTCACGGTCTGCCGATCAAAGCGTAAAGGTTGCAGGGACATTATCTTTGATGGACCTATTCATACCGGCTTTATTAGGTTGAATGTTTTATTATACCTTCAATTGTTTCTGGTATATATAATCGTTTCATCTAGCTAAAACAGGGTTTCATATATAATGTCTTTTATTCAGAATATCTACTCAGTAACAATTACCTATCCTACAATAAATATTATTCAGGTCACTAATTCCAGTTGCTCATTTGTGAAACGATTTTTGGACAAACAAGTATATTATTCTACACATACCTCCTGAAATAAAGCTTTTTATTAGACTATTCGATTACAAAAGGCTCAATAGATAGGCTCAAAAAATGTCAAAGAAACACGTATGTAGCAGCAAACGTAAAATATACAAATACCATCTAATATCGTAATAAAATAATACGATATCACTCTTCATGTGGGTAGAGGCACCTTGACGCAATTGCAAAATAAATAACGTGGATTGATATACTAGGTAACTTGTATTATTTTTAAATTTTTTACTCTTTATTTTCTTTATTATTTGTTGTTATAGCAATAGCATAGCAATAGCGTAGTAGTTCGCACTCTATCACGGTTCATAATATACAGTCATGTGATATACGGGCAGCGGAGCCTTAGTATTAGTCTCGTTGTCAACCTTTGGGTACGGAATCACTAAAATCGATACTGAAACGAAGTAAAAATGAAATAAAATCTTCTGAATCGTGTGGAAATTTAAATAGCTTTAAAGATTGCTGAATCGGAAAGAAATTGAATTTATAAACGTTTGAGGGGACCGTATTTTACGATTGAATCGATTTCTCTGCCCTGTTTATGAGAAAACACAAAGGTAAAATACATAGTTGTGTAGTTACCGTTAAGAGTGCTTGCCAAATTGTTTTTCGCAAGCCGAAACATGTTTGGTTTGCTTAGTTCTGTTATAATTTCTTGCTCGATCAACATCATCTGATCTGTTATTCTAAACTACATCGACCTTTAAGGATTTATGCTATTGTCAACACAACTCTAAAAGTTCAAGAACATACTATTACATATATAAAATGTTGTTGATATCATGAATAGATCCTTTGGCATTTTAAAGTGTACATTTCTTTCGTTGGATAAGGTAGACTTCTCAACTTGTGAAAAGTACAATTGAAATTTAGTTTCATTAGTTTCATCTTTAAATGAAAAAAAACACCTTTTTACTTACATATTTTTTTACAAAACCAATTGAATATAAATAGATTATTAATACCATAAAATACAGGACCTATTGGAACAAGTTCAATGAATAATTATACTAAGTAAAGATATTTCAAAAAACTAAAGTTATACTTTAACAAAAAACGTGCTTAAACACACACACAAGATGCAAATCACTCGAAAGCAACTGTACCGAACGACTCGCTGAGCCAAAGGTTGATACGAAAGCCTGGTGCTCATATGATTATCAACCCATCACTATACCACTGCTGGATAAAGATCTCCTCTCAGAGTAAGAATAATTTAAGCCATAGTCCATAACAGTCGCCAAGTAAGGATTGATAGACTTCACAAACCTTTGAGAACTTTAGTTTTTATAAAACTCTCAGGCGTGTTTGCGTTTTAAACCAAGTTACAACTGATTTTTAAAACACATATAACTATAACGAAATATGAATGCATGATGCCTAAGATTCAAATCGCAGGCCTCCAGCGTCAGAGGCGGAATAACAAACCACTAGGCTATCACTATCATTCAGTGATTATATTTAAACAAAACAAGTTACATTTTAACGAACAGACCTCTCTCGAATAGTATCAGCATAATGGCATTGCTTTGTACGGATTAGCCTTGAGCTGATCGTATGAATGAATATTGACGTTGTTAACATGAACAAATACGAGTTATATAGAGATTGTTAGTATTTCAAATTTTAAAGGTCAAAGTTCTACAATGAACTATTGTACTTTTAAAATAATGCTTATTCATTTAAAATATCCGTGGCCAATGTTTGTAGTAGTAGGAGTACTGTAACTCGGGTTCTATTGGAGCTACAGAATAACGGCTGTGCTCAAATTATAGATTTTACACATTATAAAGTGTAAAGATTTTTTCCGTATAATCCATTTATAAGTTAAAAAATGAAAGACGTCCGAACATTTCAAAGTTTTCCGAGCACCACGGGGCTTCATCACGCGGTTTTCGAAGCTGCAAACTTGGTTTTACACTACTGGTATCTTTCCTCGGTAGCTTCCTAAATATAACGATGGCATAGCAATGGAAAAACGGGTATATGAAATAAAAATACAGAAAAGGCTTCATCTTTATTTACTTTTCACAATAACAACTGTCAGCTTCGTAAAACACAATCATTGGTAACAATCGAACAATAATTAAAGCATTACTATTATGAATTGAAACCAGTTTTCTTCGGAAAATGTCCTTTACAATCGATTCTAATTCCGCTTGACATTATCCGTCATAGTTTTATTGGAAAAACTTGCATTTATACTGTTTTAAACTACTTACAACTGGAATGAAGCAGAAAAGTGCTTCAGCGTATTTAGTAATGTATAATTGTAAACAAAGAAATAACTTTATTTGTTAAAGCATGCAAAATAAGATAGATTTCTGAATATGAATATCTTGTGCTTGACAACGCGCTTGCAACGTAATTCAAGACTCATCAAAATCAATTTAAAGCAATTGCAATTCCGAGGGTCGACGCTACCGCCTCAGGCCAACTGCAATCTCAGTTGCAAGTAGCAACGTCGTTTAATTTACGGATAGCTACTATATACCGGATGATATTGCTACAATAACAATAGTAGCGTGCAATATTGTGCAGTATGTACTATAAATCATAACCAGAAATAATTACTTCAGTGACTCCAATCGATTTAAGACTTATAATAATTTGTACAATAATTATTTGTTCCATACTTAAGAGAAACATATCACATTATGAACCGTAATAAGTATGAAATTACTTATTTCATACCTATATAAATAGGATGATAGCGCTTAACCGCAATTTCCTTCCGCTCGAAATCCTTAAGGCATCATGGTATAATTAAATGATGTTTCGATCGCTTCTCTTCACGCTATTACGTTCATCTAATACTCTTCCCCTATTTTTCCACCTAAATGGCAAAATTATTCCGTCAAATTTAAATAGGAGCACGCTCAAAGAATATATCCAATATCTTGTCTGCTATCTGCAAATATATCGCGTGACGTAATTAAAAAGAGAAAAGTATTTAAGAATTATACAATTGATAGAAAATAATATTTAGCATAAGTTTATTGTGACAGTTTTCGATAAATAAGTAATAAATTTGTTTCTAGCTTAATACCCAGTTAGCGTAAGTATCGCAATTTCGGAAATTGAAAACTTCGTTCTCTTCACCGTCGTTAGGCAGTTAATTAGATTGCTTGTCCGGAATCTCGCATTTATGACTTAAGCCATAATACCAAACATTTAGACCCCTAAAGATTCTAAAGATGGTCGAATTCATGGTTCTTTTGTAGCATTACCGCTACGCGAATTCATACATATACATTATTGTCGCAATGTTCACGCTGTGTAAGTATTCGTCAATCAATCAATCAATTTATTTGTAATTAAGGTGTAACAGTTGTCATTATATATTTTTATTGAATCGCTTTTTTGCGACTGAAGGGCTTACAAATATTCATTGTGATATAATAATACTTTACATTTACATCAAATAAAGATTAAGTATCTCAAATACAACTTTTGAGTGTAACGACGCATATGGGATCAATTTCAACTGGATACCTGGGTTATAAAAAGATAATCAAAGGTGGAACCATAAATTTGGACATATCAAAACAGTTAGAACAAGTTTCATCAACACATATTAATCACCGCTTTAACAGGATTTTCGTTAGCTTTTATAGAGATGAAATATTTTAATAAAATAAAAGAGAGATCAGGAGATCCTTTTGTTTCGTGTAAATAGACTACAAGCAATCTAGCTCGGATTTTGTTAGATCTTTATTAAAGAAAATTTGAGCAAATTCATTAGGCGGTTATTATAATCCAACAACGAAATTCCCAACGATAAAAGGAAATTTCCATTAAATTATATACTTTTGCGTAAAAAGCCGACGAGATAAAAATATTTATTTTAACACGTCGTACTTGATTTTCTCTAGTATGAAATTTGCTATTTTATAGCATATCTTGGCAATCGATCTCGGTAAAATAATTTAGGTATTATATTGTATTTGTCCAAGTTTATTTTAACATTATAACATTATATTATATTTTA